>VYZP01068404.1:1417-32773 GCA_013400635.1 Hypocryptadius cinnamomeus | reverse complement strand
AAGATGCCGGGGGAAGGGAGCGGCATCCCCGGCGCCGTGTGTCCGGCCCTGCCGTAGCTCTGTACCTGGCTGGCTCCTTTGTGGGAGCCCGAGGATGCAGACGGTCAGCTGCCCTTGAAAGTCCCCGCGGGGAGTGGTCGGTACCCGGGTCGGCGAAGGAGAGCCAGGGACAGCACCGGGTTCCCCTACCCGTTGTGACGGCTCCGGGGGCGCAGGGGCCAAGGATGGGATACCCTCCGGGTACTGAACAGCCGTCTCGGTCCTTGACCCTGGAATAAAAAGGGCTTTTGGTAGGAAACCCGGTTTGGTTTGTGCGTGTGTAAATATTTCCCGCTGCCCAGGAATGGTGAAATATGTGGGGTTTGGAGCACCTTCCTGTGGAACTGACAGCCGTTGTGCTCGCTGGTGGGGACTGGTCACAATATCTCCCGAAATGCTTTTCAGTTTGGGGAGACGCTTGAGGACCACAGGCTCCAAACTGAAAGGAAAAAAAAATATCCATTGGCTAGCCCCTGGGCTTTCCAAATGGTTTCTTGCCCTGACTCACTCATAAAATTGTATTTACTTTAGAGGGTGTCTGATCAGGACCTGGTTGTAGCCTTGCCAGCCAGGCGAAAGGCAGTGTTCCTTTGGATGCATCCAGCTGGCAGTGGGAGTAGCTGCAGAGGCAAGGCATGTCCTTGCACTTGATGCCTTTATCGGTAGGCACATTGTTTTCCTTAAGGATTCTGGGTGCAGGATTCAGTATTTGATTTCTTTCTGTTACTGCTTCCAAGTCTTGAGCATGTCTGGCTATCCATGTTGCTACCAATTCAGGGATTACTAAAGTTACTGAGTTAGCCCTTTCAGACCACAAGTTGTTCTGTATAGTCTCTTCAGACATATGTGAATTCCCCAGAAAGCTGTTGCAAAAACTACAGTGAAGGCTTCACATTGTTAATGAGCAATCACTAGCTTTATTTAAAAGGTTGTTACATCATTGGGGATGCTGAAATGTGAGATTTAAAGAGAGATTTAAAGAATTTAACTTGTTCTCCTCAGATTAATAAAGAATTGAATAGGTTACTGAGCAAATTCCCCATGAACTGTGAGTTTAAATATTTAAAAGTAAGCTCTAATTGTTCTGCCACTATAATAGTCCCTTAAAAAGCCCTTCTTTACCAAAATAAGTACATGCTGCTATTTTCAGCTTCGGTGAAGTTCTGTGGCTTTCAGCAAGTAACTGTAATTGCAAGTTGGTGACAAAGTGGAAGGGAGGTTCTCTGGCTCCCAGGTGTGTGCATCCCATGAGCTTCACCTGAGACTACTGAGGCAGAAAAATGTGGCTGCTGGAAAGTGAAGGTTTCATTGACCCTGTTGATGAAACCTGATGTGAGAGAGTGTTTGGAGATAAAGTAAATGGCTCTGGTGGTCATGAAAGCAGAACATACCAGGATTGTTTTCATGTACTTTTTGCTCTTTCCTCTTGAGCTTTGAGCAGCTTGGTTAATTGGGAGGTGTAAGAAAGCTTTTTCAGTTCCTGTTGTTATCTGTGTGAAAAGAAGTTGCCCTTATGCTTTGTCTCTAGTAGCTTTTTTGTTGTTGGTTTTTTTATTTGTTTTTGTTTTGTTGATTTCAGTTTTTCGTCTCATCCCCTTCCCTTGCAGGCTCTAGTGCTGGTGGAGCAGATCTAAGGGAAAGGAGGTACTTGTTAGAGGGAACTAGTGAATGTGTTACTACCCTCTACCTAGAAGTATGTATGTGATGTTCCAAAATTGGGGTTCATTGTAACCTGAAGATCTCAAAATGCTCACTGTGGACAAGCTGAGAGGAAAACAGTACCACCAAAATAGCATTGTTTTCCAAAGGCAAAGCATTGAAGAATAAAGAAAAAGAAGAAAATAAAGCACAAACTCAGATTTTGCCAAATATGCACTTTTTTTTTTTGTTTTACTCATACTGAGCTATTACCAGGCTTTCTGAAATTAATTGTAAGACTTGCTGGGAGGTATGTGTTGAAACTATGTTTTTATTTTGAAACAGGTTTGAGTTACATAAAGAAAAGAAATGGGAAAAGCACCAGGAAGATGAAATTGCTATTATACATATTCTGAAGTTTGTTGGCTTGGGGAAAGCAGGGAATAAAGCACTTTCATGCTATTATTTAGCATTTTGTTAGTGTCTATATTAAGGAAACTATCAGAACAATGTTTGCCTTTTGTTACAATACAAATGAGCACTTACAAGAATGTTAGGAGGAAGTTTGGTGTCCTCACAAGCAGCTTGTGATGTAACACAAAGGTCAGCTATTTAACTCGCATTTTGCTAGTTTGCTTTGGTGTGAAGACATGAGAGAAGACTTGCTATACCTGCAGTGTGCCAAAGTGCAGCTTCCCTGAGCCTTTTCTGTGTTTTTATGTTTTAGCAAATCAGCAAAAGTGTTTTGTTGGTTGGGATGCCTATGGACACAGGGATTTTTACTTCCTGAAGCTAATGAGAGGTTTGTTGTAGACTTAGAAGGTGGGGATTTGGCCCAGAAGGTGTAAGGAGAGTGTGTGCCACCTGTACGGTATCTGCCCTGATGTTGTGAGCCATTGCACAGCAGGGTTTGAGTCAGTGGATTTATGTTCCACACCCAGCAGCAGCATCTGTCTCACTATCTTTAGGAAGAAATTCTGGCTCTGAGAATAGGTCACCTGAGGCTGAGTTTCAGGAAAGCATTTGTAGTGTTCATGTTCTTTAGTTGTAAAACATGTCAGTTTACAGATGATACCGGAGTTCCTTGATG
The DNA here is from genome assembly GCA_013400635.1 of Hypocryptadius cinnamomeus. Classification (NCBI taxonomy): domain Eukaryota; kingdom Metazoa; phylum Chordata; class Aves; order Passeriformes; family Zosteropidae; genus Hypocryptadius; species Hypocryptadius cinnamomeus. Next base: position 30,006 of record VYZP01068404.1, on the reverse strand, counting down.
TCGTCATGTTGGTGTTTCATCCAAGCTGGAGAAGGCATTTTGGGGTTAGACCTGGTTCCCATGCCAGACTGAAGCAGTTTGTATCTACAAAATATGCAATTTTTTAGGGGATTTTTCTTGTTTCTTTGAAACAAGAATTAGTATTCATTAGTAAAAACCATATTGAGAAAGTGGCTCACCCTGTTCACTATTTCTTTTCTCTGGAATTTGTGTGGTATGGGCCTGTTCATCTGCCTTATTTCCCTGGAACAAGCATTTCTCCTCTACTCCACTTTCTTCCTCCTCTTGTACTGAACATTTTTTGTAATGGGTATTTTTGCAATATTGTTCATTCTTGTCATATATTTTAACTTATTTTTAAAATTACCTACTTAGCTCTGTGATATAATGTAGTGAAATGTAAATTAGCCTTTATTTTTTATTATTAACTTTCCCTCTTTTAACGGAGTGATCATTACAAAAAACATGTAGGCAGGCAAATGAAATTTTCAGAAACATACTTGGTACTGGGATAAAATATCATTGCTTCTTGACATTTTAGTGGGAATCCTATAGGGACTCAGCTCTCCTGAGTCAGTGAATAGCCTAAAGGTTGTCTTCTGAAATGACTGTCCTGCTGTCTTTTCCTTGCCCTGAGCAAGGAGCCCTGAGACCTTGAATTTCATTTCACCTCATACAGGATGGCAAAAGGCCATGTTTCAAAGAGATATTCTTAGACAGTTGTTTAATGTTCGTCAAGCTCCACAGAAGCAAAACTAAAATTGTATCCCACATCCAGTATGCTTTTTAATTGTCTTTAAAGGTATTGTTTTATTTAGAAATAAACTTTTCATTTTTAAGTAAGGGTGCCCTTAACTTAGTTTTCTGCATGTGGTTAGCTGGTGTGCATCAGGAATGACCCTGGGAGAGGGTAGTCTGTTAACAAACGTTCTTTTAAGTCTGCCTTTAATCCAGAGGAGTAAGGAGATTTGCTGCTCTCTGAAAAGTTAAGTGATTTATTTGAGTCAGGGAGGGTGGGAGGGATCCTGCCTCACACTTTATTTACTTGACCCTCCCTCTCATCTACGAGCAGCTGCATTCCCAAGGCCACTGGGATCTCCTCTAGAGCTTTCCCTGTCTGAGCCACGAGCTGTTTCTTGAGCTTCTGCTTGGATTGCCCTGTTACTGGCAGGGAAGTTTCTTCTTTGGTCCCTTCCTGTGCTGTTTTCTGTGTGTTATGCTGCTTCCCTGCAGCACTGCTGATAAGCAGCCCCAGTGTTCAACTCTGGAAGTAACTGGCAAAGTAAAAGCAGGAGTGGAGACTATGTAACGTGAAATGACCCAGATGATATTCACTGCATCTAAACTCTACCCAGAACGTTATTTTTCACCTTTTCCGCTTTTGTTTTATCTTCCTCCCTCTGTGAAGGTAGAGGATGAACAGGGTGGAGCAGAGCCTACCTCTCCTAGTTGAATTCCCTTGACTACATATGGCACGATAAAATAAATGCTAAATTTGCAAATGGCAAAGAACTAGCCTGCTGCTCATGCTGGTGGAGTTGCAGAGAAACTGCAAATGAGTAGCATTTTGTGGTAGAAAAACAAGCTTAGTAATTTTCCATCCATTTTGAATGTATATTCCTACAGTTCAGATTCCAGTATTATAACTGCTTTTCTAAACTGTATGTATCCTGGGGATGGGACCATAGCTGGTTGCTTCTGTGTCACATGTGTTCCTCTCTTTGCTCTTGCCTTTCTGCCATCTCTTTAGAGATCTTCAAAAGGTACTGCCAAATACACTTAAGGGACAGGGGGGAAGATTTGATTGTATGTTGTCTGTGTCCTCATGCAAGAGACAATTTTGCCTGCCCTTTTAATTTACTTTTTGAAAAATTCTAAATGACACTTCAGATACCTTTGCAGTTCCGAGTTACGTTTCCAGAAACTTGACTTTACTGATATGTGTGTTTCTTGGCTTAAAAAGTCAATTTATTATCCCTGCAGTGCCTTTTGTTTGATGAGACAAAGTCCAGGCTGTTTTTCCGTAATGTTGCATTTCAGTGATACTGTGGTTTCTCCGCTCTGTGGGCCTGCAGTAGAAATTGCATTTCCTCAGGGTGTTGGTGGCTACTGACCCATAATGAATGCAGAGGTGAAGTATGATGACCATGTCCTTCCAGCATTATTACAGTGGCAGGTTGATAGAGTTCAAAATGAAGAAGGGGGAGCAGTTTATGGATTTTTTTCCTTCTCAAAGCACTGGATTTTTTGTAAGGCTGATAATATTGCATCATGTTTTCTCATGCTATGTTACTTAGTTTGTAGCAAATGAATGTATGTGAGAATTAACTGGAGGTTTTTTTTTAAATGCTTTCCAGCATTTCTCAGTGATCATAAACACTTTGGTGAGTTAAGATAACATAGAGGTATTCTTCTACCTTTCATGTTCTGTCTAGACCAAACTATTTATTCAAACGCTAAGCATTTAAATAATGTTATTAAGCAGGTGAAAGCTTAACATGTCTGTGAGCTGAGGCAAGGAAAAACACAGAAAATGCTTGTCCTGAGTTGAATATTTTGATGTTGGAGGATAGCATAGGGCTTGCAACTACTGATTGCTTATTCTAATCCCCATTGCTTCTTATTAATGGAAGATAACAACACCACAGTCCTGCTCCTGTGAATTGGAAGTGATAGTCTTTCTAACCCTCACCTGGGAGCATGACTCATACCCCATCTGTAAACACATTTCTTGTGTGTGTTCTGTTTGGTACAAATTTCAGGAGGATGAGACTCTTCAGGGAAGGAATACTTTTTTTTATCTTGTTCTGTTTGGTTGTCAGGTTATGTACATAAAAAAATGAATTATTTTCCTTTTTAAACTTTTTTAAAAATTGTTTGCAATTCTCTTTGTCTAGATGAAAATATTTTCTTTTTATTCTTTTTGTAGTTCAGAACATAAGACTGAGTAGGATCTGATGAATGAGCTAAAAACTCAAGTCCCCTACATGTAGCTAGAGACAACTGAACAGTTTTCCTCTGTATGAATTATTCTTCTATGCATATTGTAATGTTAACTTTAATGTATATTGCCTGGCTGTTGTTTAAGCCTAGGTTCATATAAAACTGCCTACAGAAACCTCATGACAATTTAAAGAGCTTCAGAAGTCCCTTTCCTTGTGTAAGACCTTATGCTATAGCATCTAATATTTATGTAATGCCTCTAATCTGCCAAGTGCATTGCAAGTAATGATTTCAGAATAACCTTGGAGAAGAATGTACATGTGTAAATGTACTGGTTCTTCCAGTGAAAAAAACACAGCCGTGAGGATAAATTTTGGCAAGAGATTTGACATGAATGTGGAGAATGAATCTCAAGTTTTAGGTTCTGTGTTTTGATGACACAGTTATTTTTCCTGCTCTTGTGTACTTGGCTTTTCCTATGTGTCCTCTGATTTCCTAGAACTTACAGGGGTAAAAGGAGAAAAATAGAAAGAGCATAAAAAAAGTAAATTGTGCTCAGGTATTTTTAATACTATCTAAGTTGCACAAACGTGATTCTTAATGGGGCAAGTATGAAATTCATTCCTTGAAGCTATCTCATATTGCTAGTCCCTCAGAGGCTTAAGACTAGTGTTGTCTTGTTTCTGAAAGGGTTGCTTGAGTATGGTCCTAGCTTCTGACACCAGAGCATGACTGTGTCCTCCCAGGTAGCCTTCCTTTGGACCCTTCTGCCTTGGCACAGGTGGCAGTCGGCTGATGGTACCTGCAAACTCTCCAGCTTTGTTCATTTGTCTCTCACAGCTGCATCACTTGGGATGGGTGTAAGTGGGAGTGGCTTGGCACAGTTATCCTCACGGCATAGAGTAACCTGACAGGGCTGTGCCCCTCGGGGTGAACTGCTTTGAGCCTGTGGATGTGATCAAATGAAACATGCTCAGTTTGACCTTGAAAGGACGCAGTGCTGCACAACACAGGTCATTCCTCTGGTGGGATCTGTGTGCCACTTGAGAAAGAAATATGGTTTGTGGGTTTAAGGATGGGTTAAGTAAGCTTTGTGAGCTGAATCCCAAATAAGACTTGGAGTGGGGGAGTGCTGTTAATGAGTGCAGGGAGATAATTTAGGCAGAGCAGACATAGCTGCTTTGCTGTGGCATGATGCTGAAGTAGGTGCTATATCTGTGATGGAGCAGCATTTGCAAGGAAGATAAAGGCTCCTGAACTACATCTAACCTGGATCTTTAACTACTTCCCCTTGGATTTCTGTTCTGATTGACTGTAAAAGGCAAGTGGTCCTACTGGACAGCAGCAGCAATTTTGTATTAGCTGTGCCTTTTGTTGTCTCTAATGATTTTTTTTCTTCCTTCCTGTTAAAAAGAAAGAGGTGACTTCTAAGAATTGGTTCCCATTTGGCCAGTCACATTTACTTGGTAGGGTATGTTTGGGATGTCCAGGTATAATACACATATTATCCAGAGTGGTTTCCTGATCAGAGGTCAGGTGGAGTAGGTCACACTTTCAAGTGACAGGGAGCGGGGCTGGCGAGAGAGCTCCCAGCTTGTGTCAAGCTGCTCTGCCCCTCAAATCCAACTGACACAGGCTGGAAGCTTTATTGAATGGTAGGTAGAGGGTGCACTAAGTAAGAGATGGCCAGCAGCTCCATTGAAGCCTTTCGGCTTCTTCACTGCTATCTCTCTCACCCTACAGCACACTTGCTGTCTGGCAGATGCTGCCAGCTGTACTTGGGGTTATAAGTGCCATGGTTGCTAAGTGGTTGATGCTGCATGAGCTGTTCAGTAGGTGAATCTCATAAAATAGCTGCAGGCAGGTGTGATTCCTTCTCCCAATACTGTATGTAAGGCAAGTGTTTGTCTGAAGAGTTTAACGTTCTCCAAATAAATACTGCATGCAGTATTTTGTTGGGGAAAGCAGTGCTAGGGTAAAGCCAGCCGAAGGGATGTCTGTGGTTCTTGATCACAGCATGGTTTAATTGCTGGAGTCTGAGTGGAGGAAGGACAAAAATAACACCACGCCGAGGCAGTCAACATTAGCAAGTGTAGTAGATAGTGCAGGAGGGTATATGGTCAATGCATAATTGGGGAATGCCAAAATATGGACCCTGTACATAACTTAGCAATCACATTGATTTAAGAAAGAAACTCAAGTAAGAAGAGGTTTTAGGGGGCTGTGGCCAGCAGGCAACTTTCTGGCATGAAGTAAGGTGGCAAATTGAGAGCTTTGCTCATTGTTTGGGATCTGTATTCAACACAGTGAGGCTTAAGGGGGAGAGAATCTGCTGAGGGAGTCTCAAGCTGCTTGAGGTAGAGGGGTATGGGCAGTGCTGTATCTACAGAGAACCTCCAGCTTGACAGAACTGAAAATCTTGTGTGGCCCAAATGGGGACCTAAATGCACCATCTCCCAGACAAGCAGGATTTGAATGAGTATGGTCCCCCAAGATCATGTCAGCCTCTCCCTCCTCTGGTGTGGGGAGATCTGTCTGTCCATCGCTGTCACTTGTCATAATGCCATCTTGTTTTCAACTCTGAATGATGTCAGACCCTGTAGGCTCTGCACGTCCCCTCTTAAGAGAGCAGGTCTGAGGTCCAGGTGGTGACTGTGGCTTAAAGGTGAATAACCATTTCTAATGTCTTTTTTTCCCCACTCCCTCTTTCTTCTTTCTGAAGTGCTACCCTAAGGTGTAGCTGATCTTGGCTGATTGTTTTGATGCTGTTCAGGCTCTTTTGCAGGCAGCAATAATGACACTGAAACTGTGATTTGAGACAGCCAGCGTTTGCCTGATCTCAGGGAGAAAGGGTGAGGAAGAGTAGAAAACCATGTGCCATTGTCTTTATGCTTTCCATGGTAGTATTCTGCTATGATAAGGGGACAAATCCACTGAGCTTTGATTGCATCTGATGTCCTGCACACCACTGCTCCAGAAATCCTGCGGCAAAATGTCCTTGGACTGGCATTAGAGGTCAGTGAGGTTGTCCCTTTATAGGCATAGCTCTGTTTCCAAAGTCTTTGCAGTTAATTTCTTCTTTTATGTCATCTGCTGGTCCTCTATCTAAGTGCCTTTTGTGCTGTCCTGTCTGTGTATCTACTCCATTGCATAAAGGTACAGACAAGAGGTGAGTTCTTTCCTCTTCTCTGCTCCCCACTGTGAGCCCTTCTGGATTTCCCTGATTTGTTTCTCTGTCCTTTGTGTCCTGTTATGATAATTTCTGCTTTCCAAACTCTCTGCAAGGAGCAAAAAAGATCCATCTCCAGCCAAGTTCTGCAGCAGATCACTTTTTTTTTTCCTGCCAACATTGATTCATTTAGGCCAAGTATGATTTTTCTATCTTTAGGTATGTGTTAGAGACCTCCTCAGAAACAGATGATGCGTAGTGCATGTTTGTAATGCTGTAAAGTACCTGTCAGTCATAACTAACAATCTGGTCCTTGGTGGAGTTTTACATTAGAGGTGGGACTGAGGACACATCTCCAGCTCTTATAACTTGAGCAGTGCTCCATTTTGTGCAGATGTCTTGTGAAGAGACAAAATAAGTTACTCTTCTGTTCATCAGAGATCCCTGTATTTTCCAGATGTGGCAGGTCACCATGTGAGCTCGTGGATTTTGTTAGGTTTTGAAACAGTTTGAGTGAAAGGTGGGTTTGGGCAACATTTCTCCTCCCCGCTTCCAGCTAAGTGCCATTAATATTAAAAAAAAAAATTATTATTATTCTTTTCTTTTCCCCTTCTCTTTTGAGGGAAGTTGTTGTTTTATTGTTGGTTGTGGACTTTTTTCTTTTTGAGTCATTATCTCTGCTGGCTGTCTGGGGAGGAGAGGACAAGAAGCTGTGAAACTTAATAATGGACAGCACCTTTTTTTTCTTGGGTTGGGAAGAGCACTCTTTAAATTGATTCAGGCCCAACCTTTGTGCATGAGAGCAGGGTCCTCTTCAGCAGATTGAGGGTTGCACTGGATGATCAGTTCCAAAGGCAAGGACCCCTGTGTTACACTCCTGTTCCTGCCTTGCTGACCAGGCTCATGAAGCAGCTGGGCAGCTCTGCTCCTACCCCGGAGTGCAAAGGGTTGCACCTCCCTTGGCTGCAGTGGCCACGGTGTGGGGCTCAGTGCCTTCTCCTCTGTCCCATTGCATCCCTCCCACTGTTAATTCCATGGCTCCAAGTCTGTGCAAGTGCTTGGCAGGCTGAGTGAGAGTCTTGGGTTTTTAATTTGTTCAGCAGTATGTGATGCTTTGCAGCAGCCTGTGCAGTAAAGCTGGGTGCTTAAATTGCTAGCTGTGTGTTTTGAAACCTCATTTTGAAGAACTGCTTTTTCTTCTGAATTTGTATTGAGAATCTTTGTTTCATGAATGAATGCTAAAGTTTGGAATTGAAACTAGATTTATCCAAACTAGTTTTTGTTTTTCTTTGCTGTCCTTATTTTAGGTGTCTTGACTCAGAAAGATCAAATCCTTGAAGATAAATGGGGACAAAAGAAAAGTTCTGATTTCCTAAGTTCAGACTTGCAATGTTTGTCCTTTAGAAAGTTTAAAAGTTCTACAGTTAAACCTGCATTGTATTTGTGGTGCCATGATGGGGTGGAGTATGACTTTAGATTTTGGTATTTGTAAATGGAAAATAGTAATCATAAAGCTAGCTAGCTCAGTGATTGTTGCTGCTTATGTCATGACAAAGGTCGAAGTTTTATGTATGTTTGGTTTGATATGAGTGACTTACATTTTGAAGGATGTAGATAGAAAATTTTCTCCCCTTCTTCATCTTCCCCTTTGAACAAAAAAAAAAAAAATTGTTTTTCAGCTATTTTCATGAGTAATTTTAAGATTAGAACTTAGCCCTACATGCTCTCAACCATAATGCAGGAATTGATAAGGCATTGAAATGTACACTGATCTCTTTAAACAGACATACATCAGCATCAGTCTTGGAGGGCATTCCCCTCTCCCTCACCTTGTCACTCCTCTCATCAGTCACATCCCCAAACCTGGGCTTTCACATATTGTTCTTCTCAATAAACTTTAAGATCAATGTCTCCACAGCCCTTACTGTGGACTGCCATCTAGATGGCAACTTCCCCAGGCCATGGCTCCCTCTGGGTACCTCTCAATGTCATTTTAAGGTCTTTCTATCCCTTTCTGGTAGTGCAAAGCCAGGAATTACAGTCCAGTTAGTTCCTTTGGCAACCTCTCCAGAGTAATCCCTGAAAATCCTAGGCCTATGGATGGTAATTCTATTAGCTGTTCAGCAAGCTGAGTCTGGAAGAATGCAGCTGGTGTGTGGGAATATGGGAAGTTCCCCATCTCTGCCTTTAATCCTGTTTTTAGTGGGGAAAAAAGTTACAGGCTAATGTGATTAGCTGTAATTCCATTCTTGCTTGGTTTTAGAGAAGTGTCTGATTCCTGAATCACAAGCTTGTTCTGTGAAGTGCTTTCGTAGAGGGGAGAAGGAACTATTTTGGTAACTCAGCTCCTCTGTCTTTGAAAAAGCACTGGAATCAAGAGAAGAAGAAACTCTCATAGCCAGCAGTGAGTTTCTAGTTCTTGCTGCACGGCATAATTTAGAAATCTGAAACTAAGAGCATGTAAATGGAAATGGAGAAAGAGCGTAATCCTTTCAGGTGTATGTGTATAAACATGGGCATGGAATAACTTAACACACACTGCCCATGGTTCTTTGGGGCTTTGCAGCCCAGAGGTTTGCATTGGGATTGTGTTATCAGCTGATCTGTGACAGCTGCTGCTGGGACTGGCGGCGTGGCTGGTTTAACGCAGCCCGGGGATAGAGCTGTCTCTAATAAAAGCTGCAGCTTCTACCTGAAGGTCTGGAGATCTCTTTTCTCCCTTGAGGCATGTCTTTTTAGTGCTAAGGGAACGAGAGGGTGGATTGCTGTGGGAGTGCCAGTGTGAACTGTTGGAACACTGTTGGGTGCTGGAGAGGGGCAGAGGCAGAACCCCCAGGACAAGAGTGGAGCACTGTGCCACAGCCTGTGCCAGCATGGGCATGGACAGCACACTGCCCTAGGCACAGAGGGCAGCGGCCTCTCGTGTGAAAGGCAAAACACAACCTGAGCAGATCAGTTGTCCTCAAAGGTCCCATGCTCCCTATGGCCATCATTTGGGGAGAAGGAAGTGTCGCCCTCACCAGCTCAGCCTGTTTTCTGATTCCATGAAAAATGAGGAAAATAGGCAGGAAAATACCTTGTTTGTGTCTTATCTGTTGGAGAACTCAAAAAAAGTGTGCCTATTCTTGTAGTCGAATACTGCCTGAACCATCTGTAGTGAAGAGCTCTGGCAAGGATGAGGTCAAAGGATTTAACTTCTTGCATTTTTTGTTCAAGCAGCAAATTTGAGATTCTTCAATTTAGAGAAATTGTGTGAATTGAGGGTTTTCCTTGACTTCTGTCAGGTTCCTTCTCCTCTGGTGTCCTTTCTTGCCACTGTAGCAGCTGTGACACTGGGGTAGGGAGGTCCTAGTGGCAGCTGCCCCGAGAATCCCAGGGAAGAGAGGGAGTGTGCAGGCACTGCTGGAAGGGTGCCTGGCCAAGCTGTAACACAGCTGGTTGGTTCTATTCCTAAAGGATTGCAAGGTGGGAGCAAATTCACTGAAAAGGAGTATTATTCACTTCTGTCTCCTGTCCTGAGCTGCCTCAAGTGTTGATCCTGTTAGAATAGTTCAAATGCTTGGGAGAGATGATGCTGTAGCAACAAAATGTTGCACTACTAATCCTATAAATTTATAGGCTCAGTCAGGCTGATGTTTGAGAGGTTGTTTGGAACTGCCTTGTTTACAAGTAAAAACTCTCACTTTGTTTGAATGTGGTATGAGGTACACTGCCTCTCTTGCACTTACTTACAATCCAGATAGTTTGGTGTGTGGTGTAACTGCTGTGCTCTCTCACAGCTTTCTCCAAGGCCAGAAAACCTCTTTATCAAATAACTGAGTACCTTTCACCCAATAGTAACAAAAACAATCCTCAAAGCTCCTCCCACTATCAAATAAAGGGAAAATTTCTGTTCTTTTCCCTTTGAAATTTCTTCATACTCCCTGGAGAGCATGAAACCACTGGAAGAGTAGATGAATTTCATCTTGGAGAAATGTAGTGGTCTTTGGCAGGGATAATTTGAAGTAGGGTTACACAGGTACCTGTTTTGACGGTACAGTTACCCCTTTAGTATAATTTTGAAAAGCACGCCTATGATCAAAGTGGGATGTGATAGTGGAAAATGAGTTGCCTCTGGAAACTCTACATTTAAAACACAAGAAGACTGTGTTCACCCTTAATTATGGGCAGAAATAAAGAGGAATAATGATTGGAAAAAAACAAGTAAAGAACACAGAGGAGTTGAAAGAGGGGAATGAAAATGAAGCCTAAAAAGCCAGGAGAGAGCACACTGAAGGCAGGCTAAATATTTTTGTGTTGGGAGAGAGATTTAACAGGAGTAGAAGTCCCTGTGACAGAAAATGAAAAGCTGTAAACAGCAATAAAGATAATGCTTTCCTGTGTAACTTAGAATATATAGGCAGAATTCATTGCATGAGGACATACCAGAGAAGTTTGTTAAAGATGTACTTCAGGTCTCCTGTTTCAGGAAGTCCCAAGACCCTGGAGTTAAAGGTATTTAAAATTAAAGACAGGTGTCTTGAAAACCTAAAATCTTCCCCCACTCCTCTTTTTTCTTTGAAATAGAGAGCTTTTTCATGTTTGCTGCATGACAGGTGTCTACTGGGCATTTAGGGGATTGCTCTGCCATGGTTGGGTTCATTCCTGAATTGATCTCTTACTTCTCCCACTCCCACCTGTGCAGCAGAAAGCAGTGCAATTAGTAGGGCACAAACTGAGCTGCTGAGAAAATTTTTCCAGAGTTGTTTATTGTTTTTTGGAATGATAATCCAGAGTGTTGTGGCTTAACTCTGGTCAGCAGTTAAGCACCAGCAGATGTTCAGTCACTCCCCCATAGTGGGACTGGGAAGAGAATCATAAGAGTAGATGTGAGAAAACTCATGGGTTAAGATAAAGACAGTTTAATAAGTAAGGCAAAAGCTGCACATGCAAGCAAAGCAAAACAAGGAATCCATTCACCACTTCCCATGGGCAGGCAGGTGCTCTGCCATCTCCAGGACAGCAGGGCCCTATCACACATAATGGTGACTTGGGAAGACAAAGCCATCACTCCAAATGTCCCTCCCTTCCTTCTTCTTACACCCAACTTTTATTGCCAGCATGATGCCATATGGTATGGAATATCCCTCTGATGGAGTCAGCTGTCTTGGCTCTGCTCCCTCCCAATTCCTTATGCACACCCAACCCATTCACTTGTAGGATGGGGTGAGAAACCAAAAAGGTTGGTTTGATGCTGTGTAAGCCTTCCTCTGCCATAATAAAAGCATCTCTATATTTCTGACCCTGTTTTCAGCGCAGATCCAAAACAGAGCCCCACACAAGGGGCTTCTTCTATGAAGAAATTTAACTCTATTCCAGTCGAAACCAGTACACAGAGGAAATACCAGAAGGCAGGAGAGGGCCCTTCCATGGAGACTGCAATAGAAAACAAAAGTGGCAGCACAAACTACCAAAAACTGGTATGTACTTTATCTGCATGGGGAGAACTTTCTTAAAAAAAAAAAAAAAAAAGCTCTTTTAATGGTGGGCAGTATTTTCATTTTAGGAGTGTATACTTAAACATTGGAGAAGGCAAAATTTTTTGTTTGTTTGTTTAAAGATGGATGTGCTTAGCTGATGGTCATTCCAGAGTAAAAACTTTTCTCAGGAAAAGAATTGAGGAAGGCTACCTCACCAAGACGAAAAATAATTACTGCTGGCTATTGGCATCATGTAACATCTTATTCTTTGTCTTTCAGTTCTTGTGTAATATTTTAACTCATATTTCAGAAAAAAAAGGCAGGAGAAGCATATCCAGATACCCTTTTCCCCGCCCCTCTTCTCCTGTTGAGAGTCACAGCTCCTCAGAAGCATTGCAGACCTCTGGGGCTCTATGCTGCCTTCTCCAGTATTGCAAGATTACTGTTTGGAAAAGACTTCACAAAAGTCAAGTGAACATCCTACCGCAGTAAACAAGCCAGCATTGTTACAGGCAGGTTAGAAAGCACAGAAGATCTGTGAATGGGTTAGTCATAGAGGATCATTGAACAAATAGCTCAGTCTGGGGGAGTGGCAAGGTGGTGTTCACTTTGAAAACAAGAATGGAATCTGAAAACTCTTTCCCTAGTGAGATCCTTAACAAGACCAGGAGGAGCTAAAGTATTGACAAGAAAGTAGTTATAGTCTGAAGGAATTGGAACAGGTGGGATGTGCTTTCTGTGCAGAGGAAGGCACGTGCAGTACAAAAGCACTTGGTGCTGTCAGTAGCGTGTCACAGTGCAGTGAGGGACCAAAGTCACACATGGAGCTATGGTAGCATTTTGTCTTAACCAAAGTTAAAAGCATGTTTGGAATTTGTGGAAAGAGATGAGAGCTTCCATATATAAGGCACAAAATAAGCTTGTTTGGGAATGCTCCTGCTAGAACTTTTTCATAAGCTATTATTCTCCTGTGTCAGAGGGAAGAAAGCATTATGCATATCTGCAGATCAGCGCTTATCCAGTATTCCTCAGCAAAGTAAACCTGGTCCACTGTGCAAATTTAGCTAAGTAAAATGTACCTCTGTGGGGCTATGGGAGGAAGTGTGATTGGAGGCTTAAAAACGAAGGTGGAAGACTTCCAACTTGTTGTTTTAGGAAACAACATGAAATCTGAACAATAACTTGAAGTTTTAGAAATAATATACTTCCAGGTAGCTGTGTAAACTGTGCGTACCCTTGATCAACTTTGGATGCATCATAGGAAAGGTCCTCCCTGTTGCCTGTGTCTCTTCACCTTATGCTTTGCTGCCCAGAGATGCAGAGCTATAAAAGCTTTCATTTTGCAACAGTGGTGTTACTTTTTGGGGACAAGGAAGCCAGTGGTAGCATAGCTATGCAGTGGGGGCTAGATCTTCTGTGGTGGTCTGCAGCTGATGGGAAGGATTTGCTGTAGAAAGCTTTGACTTGTCACAGTGTCTCCATGTGCTGTGTAAGATATCTTCAGATCTTCTGAAGAAGGAGGTGAAGCGGGTGATGCGACTGCAAAACTGACTTCATCCCTCTTGTCCTCCATATTTCATGGATGCAGTTTCTATTACAAAAGAGTGAAATATGTCCATCGAATGGGAGAGTAGTCTGACAGTGTAGCTAAAAAAAAAATGTTTCCACTCAACTAGCTGTGAATAGGAATTTGGTCTAGAAATCTGAACATAAGAATTTGACGACTTATTGAAGTCTAGGACCATTACTAGTGTTGCCTTGTTGCATATAGGGGCTTCCTGTGGGAGCAGCTGCCTTAGCTGGTGTTAGCAGCTGAGGAATGTGCACCACAGCTGAGAGTATAGATTTCATCTGTATGTGTTGGTAATGACTTATTAGATGATGTTTTGAAAAAAGCCATTTTAGACAGGTTTTTAAAGAAAACAAACCCATGACCTTTGTCTGAAACAAAGCCTCTCCTCATTCAGTGTGCCCAGCAGGTTGCCATACTGTGGGTAGTTGTGTTTGTGAAAGTGTTTTGGTTTCTTTTGCTTATTACTTTCCTTTGGCCCTTCCCATGAAATTGCTCCTGTGAAGTCTCACGCTGTTCGTTTGTAACAGTTGAATAAAATGGAAAACTTCTAATTATAGCTAAGAGTGCTGCCACTTGACTTGAGTACTATATGAGATAAAAAAAGACATGTTGCTCTATTTTTCAGCTGGTCTAATCTTGCAGTGTGACAGATATGTTTTGTGAATTATGTTGATAATTTTTTCTTTGAATTAGTTGTGCGGCAAGTCAACATGTCTCTCTAAAGAGAGACAATATTCTTTCCTCAGCCAGCTTGTAGCCTGTGATGTCCAGTGTGGCTGTGCTGTCCATTTGTCTTGTGGAGTGTTAGGGGACAAGGAAGTTGTCATCATGCATTGATTTCTTAGATCTTGTCAAACTACTGAGGTTTGACCACAGACCAAGAAATCCTTATCCCCAAAACTAGCAGGCATCTGAAACAGCAACATGTTATGCAACTCATGTGTTGCACTTACCTTTAACTCACATTATTTTTCTGGCCTTAGTTCTTGAGCCTTCAAATAAACATCAGTCTCACCAAAATCTTTGTAAGCAACAAACTCCCAATGCATTAAAACAAAACCAAGACCAACAAAAGAAAAACAACAACAAAACCCACCCACACAACAATAACCACCAAACAAAACAAAACAAAAAAATCTGAAACTGAGCTGTGCCAGAATAGATTCAGAGAATCATGGAATGGTTTATGTTGGAAGTGACCTTAAAGATCATCCAGTTCCAACCCCCTGCCTTGGACGGAAACAACGCTGTTTCTAATAAATGCTTTGGAGGGCAGAGCTGTAGGAATTTTAAAATTTGCATGTGCTTTGAATACAGTAGACTCTGTCCAGAGCAGTAGGAATTGTGTGGGTGACTCTACACCCAAAAAATTTGCTGCAGACAGTTGGTGAAGGTTTGGAACATCTCTCATATCTTCCCATCATCTTCCTGGCCATGATTTTTCTGAGATATTTTAAAACAAATCCCCAAAAAATCCAGAACAAAATGAAGAAAAAAATGGACCTGAGAAAATCAACCTTTTAAAAAATGGACCTGAGAAATCAAACTTAAATAACTCTTCTGGATATGCATAATGGCAAAAGCTAGAGATACACATATGCATAAGGGTAGGAATATCCCTAGATATGTGGAATGGCCTTATGACCTGACTTGTAATTGTACTCTGCTCTCCTTCTTTGCCCCTCTTCATTCCTAGTATGCCCTTTCTTGCATCGCCTCACCAACTAGTGCTCTTCTTGTCTGATGAGGTGCCCCATGTTCTACCAGCAATTTGTTTTTTTATGGTTTATCTGCGTGTAGTTAGAAGTTTTCTGCATTTGTTCATTCCTGAAGAAGTTTCTGCATACTTTGGGGAAAGCATCATGCAAAGTTAGAGCTCTGTCAGCTATTGTCATAAAAGATGCTGTTGCTCTCTGAAGACCGGATCTCCCTAATATTAGTTTGATAGTGGGCTATTTTAAGCTACAGTCAAGAACAAAATCACCCCCAAATTTGATTGTTAAAAGAAACACATGCCACAGACCTGCAGTAAGTCTCTTGGAAAAAAGCCAGTAAGATTAAATGCTGTCTGTGAACTCCCAGATGGTAAAGCTAGCAAAAGATTACACTTAAAGATTGTGTGAAACCCTCCTAGTCACTGAGAAATAGTTATAATATGTGGGATGCCCAATAAATATTAAAACAATTATTTGCATAACACTGACTTCCATCATCCAATATAGTTGTCACATCTTCAAGTTTTAATAATCCTCATTTTTCTGTGCCTTCTAGATCCTGTTAAAACCATCAGGATTTCCTAATTTCAGAATATGGTGGTATTTGTTGACAGTCAAATACTAATGTGGCTTTTATAGGTTTTGCTACAAAAAGAAAATGGCTATTTTCCTCCCTTATTTCAATTTCAGTCTGTTTCCGACCATTGCTACTGTGCCTTCTGTTTTAATCAGGACCTGGCAGAGGGATGGGAAGTGTAGGAGGACAGGCAATTGATGTTTAATCCTTCATATGATTTCTAATTTATACTAGGGCTGATTATACATGCATCTAGAGCAAATAGGCACACATGCATATGCTAAATAGAGATACATTATGATTTTCTTGCTACAAACAGTGTATCATCTTCCACGGCCGCCATGGTTTGGGCCTGGTAAAATTCCTTATTATGTATGTTCATTGCTTCACTGTTCTTGCAGATGGGAAAACCTTGATAAAGATTCAGTGCTTGAGAAGTCTTGTTTCTTATGAGATTTTGTCAAACTGTCACTTCTTAGATCAAAATTGGGCCTTTTTTATATTGAGTAATTAAAAATGCTGCATAAACTACAGAATTCCCTTGAGTGGTTGTGATAATTGAGTGGTTGTGATAATTGAGTGGTTGTGATAATTGAGTGGTTGAGTGATTATTTTATATGAAGGTTGCAATATATCTAATGCTTTGTTTAAAAACCAAGTATAAACCCTTGCAGTGTTGTGAAGGCAGTAGCATTGCTGCTGCTTTGTTACAGGGCTGAATTTGGCCCTTTTATCTCTTTGGTCCACATAGGCAAGGTATCTGTTTTGCAGAATTGCCCATTATTCCAGGACTGAAAGCTTGGACAAGTCTGATAGCTGCCCCCTCAGGGTACTTTGCAGGCTCCCTGTTGCCCTGGTGGCATTTGTCAGCAGTGAGGAATGCTGTGGGGAGAGCTGCATGCGGTTCTTTTGTTTGGGGTAAAGATTCCTTGTTTTTCTGTTTGGTATATAAAGAAAAAGGTAAAAAGAAATCTCTCTATCTTCACATCATAGTTTGTATCTGTAATGACTATGAGTTATTTTTGTATTATTGAGCGTTTCCTGCTCTGGTAATTACTGGTGTGTATCATGCTGCCAAATGATTTTATAAATCTGCAGAGACTGCAGCTAGCACGGGAAGTCTATTAAAATAACACAGACTTTTGATTTACAGGATTTCTCTCCAGTTTTGCAGTTTCCATGCTGCAGAGCACAGATACAGTGCTTACAACTTTATGCTGCATTTTGAAGTCACCTTGACAAAATTTGAGGTGGCTGTCACACTTCTTGGCATGAGAATGGAAAACTACAGGGACACACCCAATGGGAGTAAACACTGGACAGGGCAAGTCACTTCCAGTGGAGACCTTTCCACTCTCTCAAAGCATGAGGTTAACAAGTTGGTGTGCTTTGAAGGAGGAGAGAGCAGGAGAGGAGACAATGCAGAAGTTTTTAGAGATTTATCACTCTTTAGCATAAGTGGGCAGAGCTGAAGACTTTGGGGTTCTGATAGCTTGAGCCTTGTTTTTAAGCTGAGATGTTGATGAAAAGACCCACTGTGCTTTACAGGCATCCTGGCCATGTCTCTCTGATGTCTCTCTAATGTGCCCCAGAACTGTAGGGTGAATAGGTTTTACCTCTGTATGTCACATTGCACGGGCACTGAGTAATGTTTTGGTGTTGATATCCTTTAAAGAATGTTAGAAAAGCTGCAGGATGAAGAGGGGGGCTGTGGAAGTTATTCCAAAGACTAAGGAAGTGTTTTAGAGCCTTAGAGCAGGAGACTTGGATGTAACCTATCTGGTTTAAAAAAAAAAAAAAAAAGGTTGAGAAATGAACTTACTAGATTTATGAAAATATACATAGAAAAAAGGAACTCTTTTATCTAGTGAAGAAAAGCAGAAAAAGAGCTGAGGCCTGAAAGGTAAAACTGTTAATTCAAATGAAAAATGAAGCTCAAATCTTCCATGAGATGGTGGGTAATTCAATGCTCCATCAGGGAAATGAGTGAAGCTCCTATCTTGTGTTCCAAACTTTCATGTGAACACACCAGAGACATTAAAATACTTGTAGAAACACAAATGGCTGATGTTGATACTGAGATATTTCAATCACACTTAAGGATCTGTGGTACATCAGTGGTGTGACTAGATAATTAACTTCTCTGGCTTCAGAACTCACAAGTATACTTTCTAGAACACTTGTACTTTCGTAGCAGTTGGGTACATTGGTTACAGCACTTGGCTGCAGCTTTTCACATATTACTGCTTGATGGTGCTTACACCACTCTAATCAGAGATTGTGACAGCCTTGTTAGTAGCTGTGGAGATGCTCTGCACTTCCATCCGTCCTGGCTGGGGTTGTAATTAAGCAGATAGCCAATTAGCTGAGCAGTGGCTGAACTCCCAGATGCTGCGTGTGTGTGCCTACAAAATAGGTGTGCTAGGTGGTGCTGGTACCTGGTGACAGAGCTGTGACAGCCCGTGTGGTGGGACAGCCCCAGGGAAGCAGCTGGGGAGTGATGTGGTGACAGTGACTGTGGAGTGTTGCCCTTTGCAAAGGGTCAGCCTTCTCACTTCAGAGGAGCAGCAACCCATGGTTTCAAACTAACAAGGCTGAAATTTAAAAGTGGATCTTGAAGGTCATTTCTCACAGTTGCTCTGTAAAATACCCAAAAAAGGATTCTGTGAAAGCCCATCTTTGGTAGTTTACAGTTTTGAAAAAACCTAATTTTAATTAGGGGGTGATTCGGAGCATTTGTATTTCTGCTGGGCTATTTACTATGTCATCATATTCACGCTAGTGCTGCTTTGACTGCTAGAAAATTACTTACTTTTATTTTGATTAATTCTGATTAATTAAGGGGGGGAGCATTTGCGTCACCACATTTCCTTTTCCCTTTGATTTAATTTTATTCAGCCCCCAAGGAGTTATAAAATATCTATGAGCTTTCTGCAGTATCTACATAAATACTTAATTGTGAGATGACTGTATTAATGGAATTTATTGTTCCTTATATGAGTTTAATGTTTATATGTCATTTCATAACACAAGCAGTGAAAAGAAAAGCCTGCTAAATTTCATGTATACAGAAAGTAATGCCTCCTTGTCAGAAACACTGTAGGGATTTCTGTGTGTCTGTCTCCCTCTCTAAATATATCTGTGTAAGTATTAGAATATATTCATATAATTGTAAATATTCATATATGTGTATATGTTTTAGAATAAATTTCCATCAAGATATGACAGACCAAGTGAAGCAGCTATTTGAGACCTCGCATGTGCAGAGAAACCTTTCAGGACAGCTCATTCAAGGCAGGGCTGACATTTTTAACTTGTCTGCTCTGCTTGGTCTTACCTTTGTGCTGTAATTGTAAAGAGTAGTATTTTCATTATCAGTCTCTCTCTTTCCATTATCTTATTCTAGATTATTTGAGTTGAAAGTACCATAATTAGGATGAAAAGATCAAAAGTGTATTATCCTTTGCCTGGTTCAAAATATGTATAAAAGTGCAACTGATTTTCTAGAACAAACAGAAACCCCCACATAAGTCTGTGGGAAAAGTGAAGTCAAAATTGAAGGACTAATGCACACTTGTTTATCACATCTCTCAGGGGTAGATCCATAGTTTGAAGTTGGCAGAGGAAAATTTCCAAGCCAAACTTATCCAAGGAGTAGGGCTCCAAGTTGAATGCTTTCAGACTTCTTGAAAATCCCATGGTTTATCTGTTCTCTTTGGCCAGGCCTGGTTGTCTGTCAGAGAGGGTGTACTGGTCAGTGAGTCAGCAGATGCTTAGCTAGGGATTGGGCATTGCACAGGCTGGCTCTTTCCCTGAAGTAAAGCTTGTGCAGAAGGAGCTGGAAATAATCTCAGAAGATTTGTTCCCTCAGAAAAGGGGAGAACACAGAGACTGTGGTGATATCTGGACAGAGACAGGCATGGTGTTATGGTGTTTCAAGGGGCATAAGGATGAGAGAAACCAAGTTTCATTGTCTCTGCTGCTATCATTCCAGTCTTCTGAAATGCAGAGGAGACAATGAAGCTCTCTATTGACCTTCATGAGAGCATCAATGCCCTGGTTCCTAATTATTAATGTGCTAAAGCAAGGGCCAGTTGAAACCACAGAGCAAAAATAAAACTTACCAGAAATAAGTGGGTGGTTTTTTTAGCATTATGTTGAAGTATACTCTATTCTTAATGGAAATCTTTTTATAACTTCTTAGGCTGGGTATTTAAAAATATTGATTATAGAACTAGTGGTTTTAAGTGAAAAAATGCTTTATATGCCACAACATAAGGGAGAAAGAGAACTCAGTTTGTGCCCTAATTTGTGGTGTTAAGGCAGTGCAGAGATTGCTGTCTCCCTTCTCTTCAGGGTAAAAAAATTAGAAATTAAGTTACAAAGTGAAAGAAAAGCCAAAAAAACCCCTAATGCACAGAAGTAAAAAGTTAGTGATAATTTTTTATAATTACATCTGTTAATATACTTTATGTTCCAAAATGCTATTTGGACCATTTACTTCTGAACTCTGATATCAACTAACTAGAAGCCTAGACAATTTTGCTAAGAGGTTTTTCTTTTTAGTTGTTGTGCTCATTTCTTGTGGAGCATGTAGAGGATGCTCAGAAGATGTTTCAGTTGATTTCCAAAACAAATGTTCCATGGAGCACTCAGAACCTTTAGATTATAGAAACAAGCTGACAAAATATGCAGTAAAATCCATACTGTCTGTGCTAGTCCTTTCATCAGAATTTACCAAAGGTGATGACATGCATCATCTAAAACAATGTGGTAGTGAGGATCTGAAAGTTTAGTGCTGCCAAACGTCCTTTGAAGTTTGGACATCAGGGATATTCAATTGAATCTGATCTTTGTCAGGAGGATTTGACATTCATGGGACCACTAAATTGTAGAAAAGCTAGAAGTCTAACCTTGCCTCTTAAAAATTCACTTACACCGGTATAATTGAGTTGGTGTATACAATCTATACACAGATATTGCGGGAGTTTTCTATGTTGTCTTGCTGTTCTTTGCCTTCACACAAAAGAGCTGGGATATGACTTCATGGGGGTTGGAGGACTAGCCTTTTTTTCTGATAAACTATTGAGGTATCTCAGCTTGCAATACATATGAAATATTGATTGTTTGTATGATTTATTACCTTAGGGTTTAATTTTACTTCTGTTGAAGTCAGCTAATTGACTTTGCTTTGGATTGTTTGAGAATGTGAGTCTTTGGAAATATATATGACTTGGAGGTGGAGGTTCTGAAAAAATAAATCTCTTGTATGCATGTATCATTAGTCTGGTACAAAGGTGATTGGACTTTCAAATAGGAGAAAATAGTTCTTCAGATGCATATTTATCACTTTGACCTGTGCAAGTAAAAGTTTTACTAAGATGGGGAAACCTGGGAAATAAGTATTTTATACCAGAATTACCTGAAAAATCAGCTTAGGAAAAGGAGTGTTTTCACATACGGTACTATCTGTTCTAGGCACTGTACTTTAAACCTCGGGGCAGGGAGGGTTGTTGGGTTTTTTTTCTTTCTAATGTAGTGTTTAATCATGAATTTGGAAAAGGATGTATGTGCCCTCCTGTTAAAGTCCCAAAGCTAGTGTAGTAGAGTATTATGTTGACTGTTCCGTGGGTGCTGTTCTGTCTGCTCTCACTGGTGTGGCTCATGTGAGGCAGCTCATGTTCTTTAGGGACCTTCCCTGTTCTCAGGGTGCTGGATATTCCAGTGTGGGCTTGCAACTGGTTGGCTGTGCATACTCATGGTCTGGTAGCACAGTGTGCCATTTGGTGTATTGTAGTGCTAGAGAACCAATCACAATTGTCTTTAAAAAGTCAAAAGCCCACCCTTGTTTTGTCATTGGATCTTGTTTCAGTAAAAGTGATTGGAAGAGTCTTGAGTTGTAACCAAAAGAGCCACAAGTGACTTGAAAGAGAAGTGGTAAGAAAAGTGGTGCTGGGTAGTGTTTGGGAGGGTGTGAGTGACATTGGTGGCTGAAGACTTGACTGGTGGTCATCAGCAGCTGGAAACCATCTCAGTAACTGTATGTGTTTTCTGTGCTGTTGTACGGAGGTTTTCCCTCTCAGTGCTTCGTCCTTAACGCTGGAAAAACTGCTACCCTGATGTCAGTGTTTATCCTGGGGATTGGAGAAGGTGGAAGGCCCTGGTCAGCCCAAGTGTTGTGCCATGCTTATGCTTGATGGAAGAACTCCTGAGGGGAAAAAACTGTTGGCCCCAGTGACCAGGAAAGGCTGGTGGGTGAGACTAATGCCGTGGTTGCTGACAGAAGGGTGCCAGTGTAGCAAGCAGCTCTTATGCAGGGGGTGATCCACAAGCTGGGCTGATTTGCTAATTGCTGGTTTTGTTCCGTTTGTGCTGGAAAATTCTTCCAGAGCTGTTGCGATCTATCATTTTTAAAGGCAAATGAGCTGGTTAAGGCTTCCTCTGCAGTACCTTGCAGGTGCTGCACCAGAAGGGAATTGTTTTGCCACAAAGATGTTGCATGTGTTTATCCCACCTCGCTTTTAAGGGTGGAGGGCTTGTCCCTCAAATTGCAATGCACAGGTTGAGCAGTTTGCCTGGCAACAGACGTGTGGTGAGATAGCAAAAGCACGAAGACACAGAGAAACAGTACAATGCAGAGCTATAGGAGCAAAATTAGAAATGAGCTGACTGAGATGAAGTGCTAAAAATTGAATTCTGTTAATGCTATTGCCAGCTTGCAAGGCAGGCTGGATGGAGGAGGAGACTGGGATAGCTGTCGTTAAACAGGGGAGAGAAGAGGAAGCAAAGGGATGCAGAACAGGGAAAGAATGAGTGGCCATGTGGTATGCATTAAAATAGCTTTAAGGTGATGCACCCAAACGGGGGGGCAGCCTGGTGACTGGCACAAGCAAGTCAGCAGTGGTGCCTTGCAGGCACCAGGCTCTTGCTGTAGGCAGTTCGTGTGGTGCCTTGGCACGGGCTTCCAGCCAAGTGTCACAGCTGTATGGACTGACAGGGGGTTTAAGCCATGCTGGTCGGTGCTCTCAGGCAATGCTTTGGTGCAGTTCTTCAAGGCTGTTCTAGGACATCACTACAAGAGCTGCTGATGCTGCCAAGCTCTGAGATTTGCCATTTTCCGGGTTTAGTTTAGAAAGGCCTTCACATGATGCCTTGTTCTTGCCTTGAGATCCCAACAAATACTGAAAGCTTTGAGCTCAAAACAACTGCTGTAATACCATTGCTAGATGACTGGGGTAGTGCTGGGAAATTGGTGAATAGACTCAAAAATCCATTCTGGTCTCTCATGAAGAGGGGGTGAAACGTATCTTTCATACCTTAGAAGTCCAGTACCCATTAGGATTTATCACTTTGATATTGCAGAGACCTGGGACAGGAATTTCAGATTTATGTAGTGTGTACAGTCACTTGATCTCAGTCTAGTTTAGAAATAATTTTTAAAATGTCTTTACTCATTCAAGATACTGGGAATAATATTTTCAAATTCTTTCTAAGAAAAATACGTGCCACAGAGAAACATTCATCAAGACATGACTTAATTGGTTTTTGTGTAAGTTTAATAAATATTTTAGTGAAGTGACTGGAACAGTTTTCTGGCTGTTCCTAGAACCCAGAAATGTACCTGGTCTGTAAAAGCACGAATAGACTTGCAGTATCCCACAGGAAGTAAATTCTTGAGTTAGGACTGCTTATTATGGAGAGGCTTCTATTAGATTACTTTACTTGCAAATATGTGTAATTACTATTTAAAAGAAAATCATTCTACAAACTTGAACATTCTTATAGTCTAGACTAAATCCTTATCTGAGAGTTCAGTTTTTCCAAAAGGGTAATTTCTGTCTGTTCTCCAATGGAAGAATTTAGAAGGCATCATCATGCTTCAAAATGTTAATTTCTTGATGGTTATTTCTTCAAATTGTTGTTAATGTAAGTAGTCTGAAACAAAGAAGTAAAACAGCCTTTTAGTCTCATGAAGCAAAATAGTTATGAAAATAAATTCTAAACACTGATAAATACATCAAAATGTTAGATGAACCCTGTTCTTGGGTCTATCTATTGCATTGCAGGGCTCTTCCCTTTGCACTGACTATATAGACTCAGCCCTCTGCAACAGTCAGGGACTTGTCCCAGGGTTATCAATTTCTATTCACCAGCAGCTTTCATTGAATTTGCTTCTGTTTCCTTGAAGTGTTCAATTAGTACTGCTAGTTTGTATTTTTGGCTAGAGTTTTTGGTGCTTTTTCTCCAAGAAGTGTTTTTCAGTTGTGGAGTTAAAGGGAGCTTTGCCGTTTGTTTCAGTGGAAGCAGGGTACAGCCAAGAGTATGTCCGGAATGTCAGTCTGCACATGCAGTTATTGCATCTGAAGATCAATTGATGTAGTCAGCTGAAAATGTAACTTAATTATATGGTTCAGTGAGAAACTGTGTAGTACAGCTGTAGCTAGTGAAATCCAATGTGAAAGAAACACACAATTTTAGAACAGATTCATCATCTGTAAACCCAGAGAAAAAGGAGCTAAGTGAGGATTTTGGTTTTCTGGAAAAATATGAGTGCAATGATACAGCACTTCAAACATGGTCTCTGCATAAATGTTGAGGTTTTGTTTGTCAGTGGGGGTTTTTTGTTAGTTTTTTCAGTTGTTGTTGTGGGGTTTTTCCCCCTAAATAGCGGTGGCTTGTGGGTGCTGTCCCTTTGCAGGAAAAGTTTTGGTCCAGTATTTCGGTTTGAGAATGTAGCATTGCAGGGAGTCAAACCCCAGAAACCTGTGCTTCAAGGCCCTGGGTATAGGGCCTTACAGGAATTCTGTTTTCCAGATGTTTAGACAGTATAGAAGAGGAGATACATGAGTGTTCTCTAGTTTTGGTGATCTGGAGAACATTGTCTTTGCTTATGTGTACATCCTGGGGAAATCTTTGTGGGATCAATGTTTCTGTGCAGAAATTGTGGAAAAACTGATATGTCTCTAGGAAACAGGTGCCTTGTCAGATACATTTTCATCTTAATATGTGATGTCTTTTGGAATCTCTTTAGTAAATGCTTTTTTGTAAAGCTCCTTCTACTAGACCAGTGGTCTCCCAAATGGGGTGTACGAGATGATCCCTTGGAGAGCTGGAGGGAAAATAGCAGAAAATGTATATAATTTATAAATAAATTTTAAATTTAAAATGATAAATATTTTATTCATAAATGTACATATATTGTGGGTGCATGGTCAAAATTCAGTTTTATTGATGGAATGCACAATTAGGTGGAGGCACTGCATGGGATAGCAATGTATTGCCTCAGATAAATACGCAGAAATTACAAGAATTAAGTCCTGTGAAAGACTTTACTCTTTACAGGGAGTTTGTTTTGTTTAAAAATATTTTCCTTTTAATTAACCCATCCTGATAGGATCTCTTCTTCCCTTCTTTTCCTCAGGGTGTGCTGCCTGTGCAGCCTGTCTTCCTTGCATGGACAGAGTGTCTCAACTGCTTCAGGTGGCTATCACTTCTACACACATTTGCATTCCATCCCAAGAACTTAGTAAAGCCTAATGTTTTGACAAGCCATTATGTTAACAAAAAACTGAAGTGATGCTTTCTCTGTCAAGGATGAGTCATCCTGACTACCTTTCTGTTGTACCATTTAAGGCTGTTTTCACATTGGGGCTACTCTTTCCTATCGGCTCCAGCCTGGACCTTCCTGTTCTCAAGAATGGCAGATGTGGAGAGAAGGAGCCAAGCATTAAAAGCACTTTCTCATTAGCCTGTCATTCTTTGGAGAAGCAGGTGGATGAGCCAAGTCCCTTCTCTGCTAAAGTTGGTGTTGTGATTTGAGGGAACGTTGTAAATGTTCTGGTTGCAATTGGCAGTCCAGATACAACTGAAATTTGCTTGGTTTTGAGTGCTTGTATTTAATGAAAAGCCCTGTTTATTGCTTTTTGTTATTTATAAGGTTGTCTCCATTACAGAATCCTTACCTTCAGAATAAGGAGTTCATGATCTAGGTTTTGTGCAGAGAATTTTAATGCATCACAGGAAAAGATGTTGCTTCAAAGTGGGTGCATCTTTTTGCTTCTGAATATTTTTTTTAAGGTGTGAGAAACATCCATTTTCATTGCCCTTTCTGTGGATAGATGATTACTTTATGTAATGCACTTTTTTTCTTTTATGCTGCTCCCTGTGTCCTTGCCCACAGCCTGAGGCATCCAGTGGTTGCAGCCAGCCTCCATCCTTGCTGGTATGGGAAGTCACAGCCAGTGAGTTGTGCTGGGCTGTCCTGGGCTGTGTTCATGGTACTCAACATACCATTCTGGGTACTGTAGTGTTGGTCTCTTTTGCTTAGGAGTTTATAGTAGCATTTAATTACACTGCTTCTTCAGATATCTAGACTGTATATATTACTTTTTCTGGAATCACTGTTCTAGAGAGTGATTTTAATAGCTCTATTTGTGGGCCTCCCTGCTCATTTAATGTTTGATGCTGATTATAGAAAACTTCGTCTGAGGGTTCTGAAACTCGTACAAAGGTGTATTTTTATCTGGAATTTGTATGCTAGCAGATGTTAATACTGACCATAGGACTCTGACTGTAGATCTTTCTTTTCTGTGTGTTCTGGGGAATACCCCACCATATAAGAATATTTCAGAAATTATAACATTTTCTAGGGAGAATCATGTTGCCCTAACCAAGATGCCTCAGGTCATTTAAGAAAATAAAGGAATTGCTACAAACAAATGTATGATTAGTTTTGAAATACCTATTTTAAAAGTAAATTAAAAAATAGGAAGTATGAAAAGAAACTTTACATTTTTATCTCAGGAGTTTTTTGCAATAGCAAAAAGTTTGACTGAGTGCATACACGGTAACCCAGCTTTAGTACTGGATGTCTGACCTGATTATTTAATATTTTGTTTTGTTTAATTCTACGAAGTTGCATCCCTGCCAGCTATCTACTGACTTCACTAGTGACATTCCTCTTTTGCTCTCATTTGTTGTGAAGTCTAAATAAGTGATCTCTGGAAAAAAGTAGATTCTAAGTTCCAGTTGTGACTGTCACTGACGTTGCTGAAGTTAATTTTTAGTCTTTGCCGTGGATGTAGCTGCTTTGTACTACCACAGCATCTGGAGAAAATGGACAGGTACCAGCTCAAAAAAATGGGGCAACACTAGAGATTTAGTTTAACCTGCTTTCTTAGCAGGTAGCTAAAATGGTAGCTTTTTTACAGGGTGGCATTGGCAGGTCAGGTTTGGGGATTTTTAATACAGATGCATTTTTCACTTACATTTCTAACTGGCTTGAATCTGTCTAACTGCATGGTAAGGGAGCCATCAGAGGAACCTGAAAACTTTGTTCTAAGTGTCTCTGGCTGATGGAATATGCTGAGCTGGGACCAGCCAGGCTGAAACATGGGCCACTTGTACCCAGGGTTGTTGCCCAGCTTTTCTGCAGGAATCAGAATTTTGCTGCTGCTAGTTTGACTGTTAGTGCTTTTCTTGACTAACTGATGTCTAGTAGTCTTCATCATTTTTGTTTGCTTTGTTGATCACTAGCAATGATACTAATTTAGCTTTGAAGTTGAGCACTTCTCCCAGCCTAACACTATCAATTTAGGAACAGACAAAGCTATTTAAAAAAAAAAAAGAGAGAGAGGAAAGAGAGACAGCAACCTTCATTTTTCAGTAGAAAATTTGTGGATAATCTTCCAGACCAGCTCTTCCCTACTGTAGAAGCCATCCCATGCAAACCATGAAGGTTGCCTCTTCTGTTTGGCATGAGCTCCTGCTTATAGCCAGCTTCAGGCTTCCTGAGCTGGAGTGAAATTCAAAGGGAATTAGGAGGCATAGTGACAGATCCAGATCATGTCAGCCCTGGAGCTGTGTCCTCCTGAGTCTGTATTTGAGCTCAGTTGGCAGAACTAACATCCTGTGACTGGACATCTTCAGGAGTGAATAAAGTAAGTTGATTCAGTTTGGCTGGGCATGGAGAGGACAGATAAATTCTGTATAGCCCAAACATGAAAGAGTAAGTTCCATTTTTACGTGGCTGATGCTGTTGGCTCCCTTATTGGTCATGCTCAACTGCAGCTGGGCATTTGTAGGATTTGGTGTTTTTATCCTGGGGTTCAGTTTTTGTTGTGTGCTTCTTTGCAGGAATGCCAGTAGTGACAGGTGAAGTGCTTGAGTGTCAGCTGCTGGCTGCTCCAGTGTGTCTCTGTTGTCACAAGCAAAAATTGTTACACTGCAGTTGATATATTTGCGAAGGGCATTTTCCAACCAATTTTACACATTCAGAGTTGGAATGTATTCCAGCAGGAAGAAGTAATCATGATGAAGGAAGCTTTTGACAGCACTGCACTTGAATTGCACCCAGGTCCGTGCTTGGGATGGAGAGGCAATGCTGTGTGGTGTCACACCTTCCCAGGCACAGCTCATGCACTGGCCCAGGAGCTTGCAGCTGCTTTGTTCTTCTTCCCCAGCAGATACAGAAAGGGTCCTATAACCTAGCACTGAAGTTCATGGATTGCAATGAAAGAAGGAGTGCTTGCTGCTCTAATTAAATTTGATTTATTTCAGTGCTTTGTTTTTACTTCGGATTTGCCTGGTCTCTTTGCAGGTGGAAACAGTCCTAAAAATTTTTTGCTTTGCTGTATATAACTACTGTGTGGGTGTTGCTAGGAGAGATGGCAACAAGGGGCTGAGAAATGATGCCCCTTTTTTTTATTAAAAGTGGTGTGTATTATTTGCCTGGTTTGGGGGACAGATACAGGTATGTATACGTATGTATGTACATACGATGTAGGTGCATCAATTTTTCTTTACCAGAGTAGTATTTCTACCATGATTGCTTTTGGCCTATCATGTGTAATTTAATTCTTGGAGCATCTTGCCTAGCTTCATTATTTGAATAATATGAAAGATCAAGTTCCCAGTTCAAGTCCTTATTCATGACTTATTACCTAAGCATTTACATGTAAGTGTGTGGTGTGTGTGTGTGTTGAGGATTAGGGAAGAAGAACCTTGCCTGCTTCCCTAACAAGGATGTGCCTTCAGGTACATCTCCACCTGAGCTCAGAGGCTCATGCTGGAAGCATTGCTTGTGCATCATGTGAAAGGCAGCAGGTGTTTTTACAATTACTGGTACACTTAGACATGATAAGAAGGGGCTGTG
>VYZP01068403.1:0-49341 GCA_013400635.1 Hypocryptadius cinnamomeus | reverse complement strand
CTCTTTCCATACGAATGGTAGTGTGACTTGCTGATAAGCAGAAAAAAAAGATGTTCCTTTGCCATCTCATTGCCAATGTTTTTAATCATTACGAGACTAGGCTTCTTAAGATTACCACGGAATGTGTGTCATTTAGTTTAATGATCAAAACAAGAGAGAGGTTTTATATGTACAATATCATCCTGTTTCTTTTGGCATTCTCTTGATATTTAATAAAGGAATACATTAATGACGAGAGAGAGTAGCAGAGGGGGAGAAAAATGTAGCTGGTTTTTTTATTTATTTAAGAGCAGCAATCTATAAACAGCTTTATTTTTATGTAATCTTATAGTTACCATTTGAATGTAGCTGTTTAGATAATTAAAGTCTTGAGGTATTTACACAAGGTGAGTTTTGATATGGTTGTTCTATATATATATATAGGTGGGTTGGTTTGCTTTGTGTTGTTTCTTTAAAAGAGAGGAAATCTGATAATCTAGCAACTGGTAGAGAAAAATTTTTACATATTAAGATGTATT
The DNA here is from genome assembly GCA_013400635.1 of Hypocryptadius cinnamomeus. Classification (NCBI taxonomy): domain Eukaryota; kingdom Metazoa; phylum Chordata; class Aves; order Passeriformes; family Zosteropidae; genus Hypocryptadius; species Hypocryptadius cinnamomeus. Next base: position 48,823 of record VYZP01068403.1, on the reverse strand, counting down.
TATTTATTTTGGTGCTATAATTGATGCACCTTACATATGTTGGAAAAATTTGGCCATTGAAAATTTCACTATATTTAAGTCTCTATGCTCTCCCTCTAAAGCAAAAGGTGAATACTGGTAGAATGTAAGGAAATGGTTGATTGCTTGAATGAATTAATATAATTAGTCAGTCCTAGCAAGTGACATATATTTATTTATCTTAGTTCTGGAGGCTATCTTCTGTTTCTAGACCAAAGATTAAAGGAACAATTGTTTAAATGAATGAATGGCCTTGGTGCAGAATTTTCCATGTAGGACATTACATCACCAGAGAACATATCCAGTAATATTTCATACTGATTCTCCGGAAACCTAAGTGTGAATAATGGTGACTGCTGTTTGACCTTAGTATCTGAATGAGAAAGTGCACACCAAGGAATTATGATCAGCCATAAATACCTATGTCAGAATAAAATAATTAACATCTCCAAACACGGAGCTCCTGCTGCGAAGGATGTTTGAGAATGTTGGCAATAAGAGCAAGGAACATCCTTCTCTGCCATTTGTGTCCATGTTGTTTAGTGGTTAGTCTTCTGCCTGCTGCATAGTTTGATCCTAAATTGTGAATAGCAAAATAAAAAGAAAGCTTACACATGCTTAATAGAGCGATTCTGTTGCACCACAGTGGGGTCTGTGTTTCAATCAAAAAAGTGGCAGAGCCATAAGAATTATTTCAACATGCAGATTGAAAGATTACATCTACAGCCACACTGATTGTAAGCTGGAAAAGAAGTTGCTGTCAGTTTTACGGCAAGGTCTAGTTAGCATCTTAACATCTTACCTGAACAAATAAAAATTATCATCTTACCTGGAAAAAAGCAAGAAATGTTAAGATATTTAATCATATTCATATTGTTCTTTGCAGAGCTGATGAAGCATTACATTTAGAGTCACAAGAGTTTACAAATAAAAGCTCTATTTAGCCATGTCTGGTCTTTTTTTGGAAACTTCAAAAAAAGATATGTGAATGTTGGAAACTGTTACAATTTTATCATTTCTCTAGGACAGCCTGGGAAAAAGCACAGGACATAGCTGGTGGTCTGGATCTCAAAGGCTCAAAAACCATCCCTCTTGACAGTGCAGTATGGCAAGAGGCTGAGAGAAGACTGAAAAATAGTAACATTTGCTACTGACTGCAACTTGTCCAATTATGTTTCCCAAGCTATTATGGAGATTGAGTAGTGAATAATTGTAAAGAAATGTTTTCCAAAAATAATGATTAATAAAAGCACAAAACTGTGTGCTGAAGGATCCTGTGTGATTATTTGAAATTTTGCTTATATGACTTGGTTATTAAAATGAAGAATATTAGGCATATTTCTATTCCTATATGTCTGTATTTACTTTACTAGCTCAGACTGGATATTGTGGAAGCCCAGGGCACCATGAATATTTCTCTGTCTGCTCTGAGGTGTCCTGATCTCCAGGGGAGCAATGACTTTGACCCTCATTCATGGAGAAAGTTTCCTAGACTTACAAGATAGACTAGAATCCACAAAAGTGTGAAATAGATTATAGAGAGTAGTGTAGGTATATCACTTGGTGAGAGATTTAGGTTTTGGGATTTTTAGTATGTTGTAGATGGAAGCATGCTGGAGGGCACAGGGTGTTGTCCTGGGTTTCTTCTTCATGCTTCTTCTTCCTTCTTCTTCATGAGTTTGGGTGGCATTTTATAATTGGGCAGAAAACTCCACATTGCGGGCTCTTTGGGATCAGTTATTGGGTTAAAAGGGAAAATAATCTAGGTGTCAGTTCTTAATTGGATAGTTTAGTCTTAAAAGACCTTGTAACAAGAGATTGTTAGCCATTTTGTACCTTCTAATGAAAAGCCGCCGAACTCACAGCAGTGAGACTGTTCTACTGAAAGAAATAGTAAAGGTTTGAGTCCCAACATGAACTACATCTCAAGTGCTTTCAATCCAGACCCAGAGAAACCAACAATTGGGACCCCCACAGGATATTATCCAAATACAGTGTCTAAACCTAATGGGAAACCAAATTTAACAAGGTATTTTCATTATCTGGAAAACTCACTCTCATACTGAAATATTATTTGGTGGGGGTTTTTTGTCAGTTTTTTAAGGATAGTTCCCTCTTTGTTTTGAAAGGCTTGCCAGTCTATTTTTATCATTCATTTTCATTCTCCAGTATATTAGATTGACTGCCCTGCATTGTATTATTTTATTTTGCTGAAATATATTTCAGCAACACTTGTCTAACTTCGGTTCTCTCAGGGCAATCATAAAATTAGATGAGCAAGCACATGAAAGTATGGAATAGTATTAGGTTTAAAAAGAAATTGAATAGTATTAGGTTTAGAATACAAGACTAAACATATTTTGAGTGGAAAAACATTTTAAAATCATATTTTAATACAATGTAGTCCATGGATGACAGATATTGTGTCACGCTAATAATGATTTTGCAAAAGTATCACATATGAGGTTTTGCTCATGATCAGGCTTTGATATATTTCTTGCATCTTCTTTCCATTTAATCCTTTATTTCATGATCTACAGCAAGACAATATAGTTCAATGATGGTGGAATAGCTCAAAATATTAAAATAAATTTCATAACCCTTTTGGAAAGATAGCATTTGTAAACAAAATCTTGTAATATCTTTTTTAGTAAGCCTATGCTCTTTACTGTGCTACATTTATCAGAAAATAATATTTATTAGAGTATAATATTTCAGATCAATACAGGCTTTGACAGGTTATTTCTTTGAGCTATCAATACACTAAAGCATTTCACTACAGCAAACCAACTTCATTGTTTTAAAGTTTCACTGAGATTGCAAAATTACTGAATTAAATCTGCATATCCTTAGTGCCAATAGCTAAAGAAAATATATTATGTATTAACAATTTGTACAACTGCAATCCACATTTTTTGACCAAGAGTTTGACCATTAATTGCATGAATCATGATAAGTATACAAAAATTATGTCAATTTTTTGAGGAAAAAACTACATATTTTACAAATCAACAATTTTGTTAATCTTTGATTTTCTTCCCCTCCTCTCACCTCCATACAGTGATTTACTAGTGCTGGCTTCAGTACTTTTATCTAACTTTTGATGGAGCTTCAAAAACTATATCAAGAGCTAAAATGAGCCATATATGACTGCTTTTTCTCATGATGGTGATTTTCAGAACAGATCTGAAAGAACAAATAAAACCCAAAGCAAATAGTGCATTATATATATCAGTATTTATTGCCATGAAGTGTAAAACTCACATTGTTCTCGATCCTCACAGGATATGTTTTATTAGTAAAAAGGGGGTTAAGCAGATAATAAATATTGTATGACAATAAAAGAAAGTTTTTCAGAAGCAGGCAATGTTCCATCCTGTTGCAATATTTTCCTAATATCACTCTTTTCAAGTACTGTCATTACTAGACAACATTATGGAGGTATGAACAGCAAAATATTCTCTTGGATTATGCAGCATAATTTGGCCATAAGGCTAAATTTTTATATATATGTATCGAAATAGAATTCTCCTAGTTTCACACATGTGCTGCAGAATAATTTCTGACTTAAATCCAAGCAAAATACTAATCTGAGTCTGAAAAGATTTCCTTCATTTTTGCAGCAAGTTTTCAGGATTCTTTTTATTTAGAAACTGGGTTTTTTCCCCACAATAATTCACTCAGAGGTTGATACTTTTATTTCTATCCAGTAGAAAAGATTCACTGAAAAATGTTAAGGTCCACAACATAAATAATGAAGATGAATTCATACTATGACAAAGGCTTTTCCCACTCTATGGTGTTAGTCTCAATAATAAATATTGTCTACCTACCATGGCATCAGGTCTTTTGCTATTCCATGCCTTCTTTCCATTTTGTTACTGTACACCCACTTGTGTGTCTTCTGCTTTCTTGATGAGCCACTTCCAGTGCATTCTATATTCAGTGAGTATGATGGACTGTGTTGTCATCTAAGCAACAATCACTAACTCATATTTTAATGCAGAAGAGCATAATCAGCTTTCATGAGACACCCTGGGTTTTTTTCACAGGCATTACTTCCATTTCTACCACTTTCTGCCCATCACTGCATGTCTAAAAGTCTGTAAATATAATGCTGTTTGCCACTCTAAGTGTTTATTTCTAAAGAAGTGGAGGAAGGTATTTCTTTATTGCTGATTTAAATGTTCTAATTAATTTACTTTCTTTTAATATATAACTTTAAAAATTGGTTTTGCCATACATTTGGCAGCTTTTGGACAGGAAAATCAAAATATTATTGCTCAAGTTTCAGATCCTTGGAGTAATATTAATTTGGAATATTACTTCCATAGATAAGGGGAATACAAACTAATGTCATCAGGAAATATTTTTATGGAGGACTCAAAGGAACTTAATTTCTTTGGTGGCTAGAAAATGCAGAAGAATTTAGATTACAGCAGTTTTCAACAAAATCAAATCTGTGTTAATCTTTTATTTTCATTCTGGGAACATATTTTTTGCCTCCTGAATTCTAAGGCTATTAACCCTTTGTTATCAAAAGCTGCCAGTATATTTGTCGCTGCCTAATGACAGCCAAAAAGAACTGAAATGCCATCGTTTATTTTTGCTTTTCGATAAAAAGTGCCTTTTGATTGGGTTTTTTGTTCTGTTTTGTTTGTTTGCCTTTTTTTTTCTGTATTCTTTGCTTTTGTAGTGACCTTGCCTATCCTCCAAAATCTTTACACCTGAAATATCTGCTACCAGAATTATAGTTTTCTTGTTGAGGTTTAACATACTTCAGTGTTCTCTGTAATTTTAAAAAATGTATTCACTTATTTACAGACCTTTAAAAATGTTCTACTCTCCAGCAGAAAATAACAAAATACATAAAAAATAGTGGTTTGACACTCTCCATGGTACTTTTGATAATAAACCACATTCAATACATGTAGGGAAGTTGAAAATTAAAATATTTTAACAACGCCATCTCTCATAAGGAGACAATTAATATAATTTTCAAGGTAATGAGACTAGTACCTGCAGAGAATAAGCATTATTTACCTGAAATAAGCCGTGGAGCATTGCACTCATAGATGCTTTGTAGCAGTAATAAAGCTAAAATACAGTTCTATATGGCACTAGTGGTGACATAAATCATTGCACCTCCCTTAAAAATAATTTTCTTCTTAGTTTACAGATAACCTTCCAAAGTATAATGAAGCAGAATTATACAGACTGAATTCAGCTTTATTTAGCAAGCCAACATCCTCTGAATACAACCAGGCAGTACCTTGAATAAAGAAAATCTTTGTGGGAAATTTGTTTGTCATTTAGAAAAACATTCACTAAGGGACTAAATAAAAATGGTAGAGATACTCCTTGTTCTGGAAGCATCTTTCCCTCATTCATTGTGCAAGTTTTCTGCTTCATGCTTCATACTAATGCAAGATTGTGGGAAAATGCTTTTTGCTGTCATACTCTTTATTGGTTATTCTAGATTAGAAGATGATCGTGGTTCTGTACACCTAAAAATAAGAAATACATATGTATTCTTCCTTCTTTGGATACTCAATTTTACCCTATAGTAGACTTCTATCTTTTTAAGTAGAAAGTATTCCAAGAGACAGCTAGAATTCACTACAATACAAAAAGCTTCGAATTTACCAGTTCTGTGTTACACTTAGCTCTATAGATGCTCATAGAAACCAAACTGGGTCTTGGAACATGATGAGATGCTCAACGTGTAGGAAGTGTCTTTACTATAGTTCTTCTATAATGATGATGTAGCTGAAAATCAAAACAATCAAACAACAAAGAAAAACGGGATTAAATCATTAAGTGTAAGTGGTGAGCCTTTTCTAACTCTCTGGTATGATACCTGCTCCATGACAGGGAGGTCTGGCAGGTATTTATTAAAGCCTAATTTTTAAAGCCTTGAATACATTTATATGCTACACTTTCTACTAGGAAAGAAACATTTTGGGCTTTGGAAATTATGATGATTTTTAGTCTCTTCAAGTCTCTAAACTCTTTTAGCTTTCAGTCTCATCTTCTCAAAGCACCCAGTAATTATCTGAAAATGAAATATACATTTTTACTTGCTTACCTGACTGACAGCCATGACCCAGAGAAGAGTATATGCATATTTTTTAATTACGGAAGAGGCAGAGGGCTCAGTAAAATGCCTGTGCTGTATTTTGATGTCACTAGACAGTGGATGGGTGTGTTTGCTGTTGTGCAAAATGACTTTCTGGCGCTATTCTCCCTTATATAGACAGAGAAAGAAAGACAATATTACTGATTAATTACTGATTATTTACTGAATACTTTGTCCCTTTAATGATGAGCCTATGGAATGGCATGACAAATGGGGCAATTGAAGAGAAAATGAATTGCAATGAAGTTTATGAGCAGGCACCCATGCACTTGAGAGGAAACAAGGAATTTCTTACGGTTTTGCTCTAATGAAAATACACATGTACACACCTCAGTGACACCAAAAACTCATGTGATTTATGTAAAACATAGAAAATACTAAAAATGATTGAGACATTGGGTTAGAAATTAACCTGGGGTAGAAATCAATTTTGCATAGATAAGGCGTATTGTTTAATTTGTTTAGTCTGTTAACTTGCTGTGCTCGCAAAAGCCCGTAGACAGGAGAATGCAAAACTACCCCAAACAAGGTGAAAGGAATGTGTGCTTCCAAGCTGGAGAGAGATCAGAGGGACCCCTTAGACCTTAAAACGGGAAGCAAACCAAAACTGAGGCTACCAAGATACCAGGGACACAAAAAGACGACCAGAGAGCTCTCTGCGCAAAGACTGATGAAGACTAATTGTGATGCGAAGCAGGGCTAGTAAATGAATATGCATGGATCTATTGCAAAACTTAATGCATATGCAACAGGTTAAGTAAAAGAGCGGGTCTAGATGCGCATGTTCTTTGAGGGGCGATCCTGCATGAGCCTGGCACTGAATAAAGATACATACCTACGTCACGACTTTTACAAGTTGTAGATTTTTTTTCCACAAATCATTTTTCTGGCGAGCCAGGCAGGAGATTGTCACCCGCAGAGGAAGAGCAGGGAAGTGGACCTCCTTGGGCACGCTGCGGGACTTTCCCTGGAGGTGCTCTACGCCCCAGCTCGCCCCTCCTGCAGAGACAGACAATGGCCTGCTGGAATGCAGAGATGTATCAAGCTTTTTAAAAACAGCCTTAGTCAAAAGGGCTGCTAGTAAGCCACTCAGAGATGTCTGGTGCACAGCTCAGTCTCTGTGGAGTAAAGGTTCGGGGCTTGCAAGCAGACGCCGGCCGAGCGTGGCCGGTGGGAGGGGGAAAGGTCTGCTTGCCCATAGAGCGGCTAGTAAAAAGATTCACTGATCGATTGTGCAACTCTGGGGGTGGGTCAAATGAATCTGGACCTTAGTGCTGCTATTCTACTTACTGCTATTGTGTGCTTATAGTGTCCAGACATTTTAGCTAATATTAGTAGGTTTTTGTGGTTTTGTGAGTGAGTAGCTTTGTGGGCTCAGTTATATGATAGAGGGGGTGAGTGAGTGAGCATACCCATGGTGCGGAGAAAAGCTCTACCTGCGACTGAGGCAGCCGAGTGAGGCCCAGGGCGGCGGCTGGGGTGCACCAGCTTGGAGGCTGTGGGGGCAGATAGAGTCCCCCGGGGAGGCAGCTGGGGAGAAGCAGAGCAAGCAGAGAAGAGTGGGTGAGGACACATACTGTGTTTAAATGTGTTTGTGAAGATTGTGCATAAGGCTAGATGAACTGAGGATATTCTGCTGCCTCAGTGGTTCAGGCTTGACCCCTAGGAGTTTGGGAATCCAGTAAGTCATTGGATAGAAAGGACAAACAGGTTTTTTTAGAAGAGCTTTATCAGACTTCAGCTAGTAATGTAGTTTCTCTAGATTAAGAACAACCCATTGTAAAGAATTTAGAAATTCACAAAAGTATAAATGGAATTGCTTGCCTTGCAGGAAGATCTTAAAGAGCCTTGAGTACATAGAGAGGCTAGCACTCTGCATGGGTACTATTGCAGTGCAGAGTTTGTGAGATGTGTTGGTATTGCTGTTCCAGTAGGCAGTGGGGCATATGCCTGGAGTGTAGACTGAGGTCTCCTAATGGAGCTGATTTTGAACCTCAGATTTTAAAGCTTCTGTGTGGAAAATCACATCTGGTACCCATAACCTAGGATTGGAGGAAGATTAAGAAAAGACTGCAAAGCTTTGTGAAGAGAGGTTTGGGTAAAAGCAAGATAGGACAAGGAGAAGGAGATAATGAGAAATAAGCAGAGCAAAGAAGTTCCCCCAGCCAGCCCTTTGAGGTGTATCTTAACCCATGAGAAAGAAGTCACCAGGAAGGGTAGATAAGAGAACAAGAAAGACTTAATCCAATACTGCATGCAGTGGTGGCCATTATACAAGCTAGAAGATGGAGTAAAGTAGCCACCTACTGGAACTTTAGTTTATAACACCTTGTTACAGTTAATGCTGTTTTTAATATAGAAAGGGAAGTGAGATGATGTCTCTTATGCCGATATGTTCTTCACCTTAAGAAATCATCTGGGATGGCAAAGGGACTGTGGGCTCAGAGCTTCCTCAGACCCACTAGTGTTAGCCCTGAAGAAGGAAAACAAAGCAAAGAGAAGGCAAGTTAAGTGATGTTGCTCAGCGATGTACCAAATCAGATAAGGTTTACCGTGTTGTGGCTCAAGAACAAGAAAGAATAGATTTACTGGAAGCTCCTCCCAAGAGAAGAGAGAATGAGGATGAAGATGAGGATAAGGTGGGCTTTCCTAATGCAGACGAAGATGGAGGCTCGGAAGACATATCTGCTCAAACTCACTCCCCTTCTGGGAGTCCGGTTTTGTCCAGAACCAGGAGGCAAGCAGGGTTACAGGCCCCTCTTCAAGACACAGTGAGACCGGAAGGAAGGAGACTAATGATTGAGTACCATTCTCCACCCTTGATCTAGAGGCATGGGAAAAGATTGCTAAAAATTATCAGCAATCCGGTACTTACTACCAAGTGTTTACGATATGTTATCAAACAACACAACCCTGTTTAGGGAGCCATCCAGTTATTATTAGATGCTTTCACTGAAACAGAAAAGCAGCTGATTTTGAAAACAGTAGGGACTTTACCAGAAGATCACTGTAAAAGCCGGAGATTAGATATAAGAGAATTTTTCCCTCTCCAAGACCCAAAATAGGATCCAACTATATCAGCAGAATTTAAAAAGTAAGCAGATTATCAAGATTAGACAGCAATGGGAGTAGAGAGAACTATTTCGAAGACCACAAATTGGTCTGCCCCATATTCTACTAATCAGGGGCCTTTTGAGACCCTGTCTGAGTTTCTAGAGTGTCTGAGGGATGCTATGCATTGCCATATATCATTAGACCCAGGGTCTGAGATAGAAGCGAATCATGTAGTTAATTCATTTTTGGGGCAGTCTAATGAAGATATCAGGCATAAACTTCAGAAAATCCAAGGGCCAGAAAGGAGAAACAGTAAGGCCTTACTAAAAGAAGCATAGAGAACATTTAGTAACTGGCAAGAAGCGTACAAATGAGAAATTAAAAAGCTAGTAGCAGTAGTACAAGAGGAAAAGTAAGAGAAACGCAAACAGGGACCACCCAGACAAGGTCCATCTCAGTTAGGCAGAGACCAGTGTGCAATTTGCAGGAGGACCAGTCACTAGAAAAACCAATGCCCGGAGCGGAGACAAGGTGACCGTCAAGAGAAAGGGGTAGTGGTTGCTCATGTACAAGATGACTGAGGAGGACAGGGGGACTCCACCCCAGCGGATCCACTAGTTATAATAATGAAGCTAGGAGAAGAGAGGAAAAAAGTGAATTTTTTGTTGATACAGGAGCAACATATTCAGTTTAAAATAAAGCTTTATTGCCTGTGGGGAATGATTATGTGGGAGTGCTGGGGACAACTGGCCAATCTAAAAAGGCATGTTTTTACAAACCTCTAAAATACAGACTGGAGAAACAGTAGGGTATACACAAGTTTTTATACCTGCCCAATTTGCCAAAGGCACTTTTACGGAGAGACTTATTGGAACAATTACACATAACCATCACATTCAAGAATAAAGAGGTTACTCTAGAAGTAAATGATTAAAGTATATAGAAGTGTTAAGTTTAATACTGATGACTTTTGAACCTGAAGAAGAAATTAGTGGAGAGATATTATGCCAAGTGTCTCTTGGAGTATAGGCCTCTAATGTACCAAGGAGGATGAAAAATGCTCCTCCCATAGTGGTAAAACTTAAAGAAGAGGAACCACCAGTTAAGATCAAACAGTATCCCTGAAAAAGGAAGACAGGGAAGAGATCAGCCTTTGAGAACTTTTTACAGTTAGGATTGCTAGAGGAATGCCTATCTGATTTCTCTCCCATTTCACCTGTTAGAAGCCTGATAATCTTGTAGAGTAGTACAGAATTTAAAGACTGTCCACAAGATAACAAAAGATATCCTGTGGTGGCAAATCCATATACTTTGCTAACCCGCTTAACATGTGAGCTAACCTGGTTTACTGTTTTAAATCTAAATGATGCCTTCTTTTGCCTCCCCATCCATGAAACCAGCCGGAAAATCTTCGCATTGGAAGAGGAAAACCCTAAAAGTGGGCGCAAAACTCAACTCACATAGATCATACTGCTTCAAAGTTTTGAAAACTCTCCCACTCTGTTTAGAGAACAACTTACAAAAGGCCTAGAGTCCTGAGACGCTCCACAGGAAGAAAGAAGGCTATTGCAGTACATAAATGGTCTTTTAATAGCCTCTCAGACAAAGAAGCATGTGTGGCTTAGACAGCAACCTTTTACATTTCCTAAGACTCCAAGAATACCGAGTATCAAAGAAAAAAAACACAGATAGTGAAAGAGAAGGTAATCTACCTCAGATATGAAGTTAGTGCAAGACAACAGACTCCAGAGCAAGCTCAGAGGGAAGCTAAATGCCAAACCCCAAAAACCTCAGACAATAAAAGAACTCCAAGTCTTTCTAAAGATGTCAAAGTGGTGCCAGCTATAGATTTATAACTACTAGCTACTCGTAAAACTCCTATATACTCTTATTGCTTATGAGAAATGGAAATCTCCAGTAGACAAGAGAGGCCACATGGGTTTTTCGCCAGTTAGAGTGCCCTCATGTCAACTCCAGCTTTACGACTTCCAGTTATGAGTTAACAATTCTTTCTATATTCTCATGAGAAACAGAAGACTACTTTGAGAATATTAGCCCAGGATTTAAATCCATATCAAGGGGCGGTTACCTACTTTTCCAAGCAACTAGATGCAACAGCCTAAAGATAGCCATGTTGTCTCAGAGCTGTAATAACAGCTGTGCTAAATATTCAAAATGCAAGCAAATTTACCCTGGGACAGAAAATGACTGTGCCAGTGTCACATAGAGTGTCTACGGTACTGGAAGTAAGGGGCGGGCACTAGCTTTCACCACAAAGGTTTTTGAAATACCAGGCCATTATAGTAGAACATGATGTTGAGATAGTAGTAACTAATATTATCAATCCAGATTCTTTAATCAGCAGAAACCAGGGTGAAGCAGTACTATTAAAGCTACTTACTCCACCTGTCCAGACTTAAAAGACACTCCTTTAGACGATGCAGAGACCTGGTTTACTAAGGGGAGCAGCTACGTTATCAGTAGAAAACGACATGCTGAATACGCGGTCACTACCTGCAGAAGAAGAAAATCTGGACCCTTGCTAACAGGGACCTCCACACAAAAAGTCAAGGACTCGTGCCTTAGAAATGGCAGAAGAGAAGACAATAAATGTATACACAGACTCGAGATATGCATTTGTGGTTGTGCATGCACATGGAGCCATTTTAGAGAGAGAAAAGACTGCTGGCCTCTGCCGTGGCAGTGGGGTGGTGGTAAGGGTGCCGTGACCTTCCTAAAGAGAGTCCTAAGAAGGACGGCTCAGGGGCACAGGCATGCCCTTCTCCCAGCCCAGCATGTGATGTTCAGTTCTGGCCTCTTCCTCCAGGCAACAAGAAGAAAAGAGATTGGAACTCTGTATGGCATTCCACAGAGTAGTAGCCTTTATTAAGAGCAGGGCCCTCTGTGAAGGGAGCCAGAACAGAAGCTCTCCTAAGTGGGGAAAAACAGGGGTTTATATAGGGAAGGCAAGGCGTGGGACAAAACTGGTAACCAGTAGGATGCAGGCTCAGGGGCAGAGCATAAGGGGAGGGACCAATGGGCAACAAGGAATTAACATAGAACTGCAAAGGCCTCTGGGGGTGATATTTGCTCACCCTAACCACAAAGTTAGTAGCTCAGGGGTTAGCCCTCCAGGAGAGTATAACAAGCCTTTCTTTGGCCACATCTTCGGCCCCCACAAACCTCAGAAGGGAAAAACATTTCAAATGCACAGGAGATAATTCTACTAATAGAAGCAGTTCACCTGCCTGAAAAGGTAGCAATTATGCACATTAAGGCACACCGGAAAGTGAGCTCAGAATTAGAAGAAATAATCAGGTGGACAGAGAAGCAAAAGAACAGCAAAAAGTGAGATTCCCACTAAAAGAGCCCTAATTCCAGACAGACAAAGCTCAAGAAGTAACCAGAGTATTATTACAAGAAATAATACTACACTTCAGTCCTCCAACCACAATATCTTCAGACAGAGGATCACATTTTATTTCAAAAATAGTGCAGCAGATTAGCGTTTGTACCTAGGGATAGATTAGGAACGTTATACTCCATACCACCCCCAATCGAGTAGCCAGGTAGAGAAAATGAATAATTGGATTAAACAGCAAATTGTAAGGCTAGAGCAGGGAACAAATTTACCATGGTCCCAAGCTCTTCCACTAACATTTTTGCAGATTCAGGCTAAACCTAGAGCCAAAGAAAAGTTAAGCTCCTTTAAAATGCTTTTATAGAAGACTATACAAAGTACAAAAGAGAATGCCAGTGTCTACCCACATTAGAGAGGTAACATTGGCCATATACATGGTAGCATTCTGTAAACAGATCAGAGAAAATTAAAAAACATATAGCTGGAAATCAGAGGAGGGAGCTAAATGGACGAATGCATAACATACAGCCTAGAGATTATGTATATATTAAGTCTCTTACAGAAAAAACTTTAAAACCACAGTAAAAAAGGTGATTACAGGCACTTCTTACTATTTTCACTGTGATTGAGATCAAAGAAGAGAAAGCCTGGATTCACCACCCTTGAGTGAAAAAAACCCAGAAATAGAAACCCCTTAGAGAACGACAGTGGGAGACAATAAACTGAAAATAAAACTTACTCAAACAAAATAAGTATATTACAGCCAGGAATAATTAATACTTTTATTTATAAGAGTTTAAATAAGAGAATTATTTTGTGTGCAATTACAATTAAAATCCTAGAATTGGAGAGTACCTCTATCTGAAACAACACTAAACGGCCTTAATCCCAAGCTTTTATTTGGTACAGTAGATCCATGAGAAAACATTCTGATAGAAAACATTTAAACCTATCAAATGTGGTCATACACAGAAACCAAGTATATAACAGGAAAGAGTGGTGAAAAGAGAGTTTATAGTAACTTCAAGACATTATTAAAGTCAAGATCAGAGTAAGATGTCAGATGATCAACGAAACTACTCATAAGAAACCAAATAAAATTTGTGTTTCAGCCTTTCTGACATACAAGTACCGAGAAGTTTGTGATAGCCCAAGTGAATCAAGCCAAAGTTAGTATAATTTCACATTAGTACAGCCTGTAGAGGTGACTTGTCTTTGAGCTCATCATGTTACCAAGCTCTCATTTAAATTTATAATAGATGCTACACCTATTACAACAGCAAAGCTTCATAAAACTCACACCACCACTCAAGCAGCCCAAACCCAAACTAAATTTAAAACTAGAGTCTATCATGTAGGTCATAGGTAGTAAAGAACAAAGAACAACAGGAGTAGTAAAGAACAAAGGGCAACAACAGCAGTTATTTAATCCAAAGTGGTCTCTCAAATGTGTTGAATTGCTAATGCAAATCAACATATCAGAAGTCCAATCAGCCTGCTCCTCTTTCCTAAGGACATCCTTCGAGAGCTAGACAATGTAGTTACAAAGACAAGTACACTTCAGAAGCAGAATGAGAAAATATTTAACTAGAATTTGGGACAGGATTTTAAATAAGTTTCAAATAGAATTAATTAAAATATATTAATTTATCAAGACTAAAACAGCCCCTACAGTCATCTTTACTGACATGAAGAACTAGCCAGTAACAGGCTAGTTTCAAAAGTGGTACCAAAATGAGAAAAGTCTGAGGACAAAGACAACAAGTTACAATAGCTGCATTTAGTATAGTTCAAGATAATGTGTCTTTAGCTTTCTGTTGTATACAAGCACAGTTATAGATGCAGGCAACAACAGGCTGGATCATACGAGAAAGAAAGTGAATTTCCAGTTGAAATTTGAAAAGTTTGAGACAATCAGATTGAGTCTAAAAGAAAATTTCTATCTTAGTAGACTAGAGTAAATTTTACCTATGATCCTGCTTCTAATGTAGCCACTACCTTTGTGCTTACTATATGTAAACCCACTGTTTATGTTATCCACCCCATCATTACACTTAGACTAAACCATGAGAGAACGGTGCTCTACCCCTCAGAACACAGAGCATGGGCATGAATAGTACATAAGAAGTGACAAATGGTAGACTTAGAATCTTACATTACCCAGGAACAACTAGAGTGCATTTATGAAAGTAATACTGTTGATGCTCAAGATGTATGTCTTGATCCTGAATAAAGTATTTGCCACTTTCAGATTCATCCAGTCAGTAATTAGAAAACTGTACCTGTGTATACCAGCCAAAGTGGTGTATGCTTAAAAAATTTTTGTGCTTCTGAAGAAATAAATAATGAAGATGTAGCTTTGCCTAGTAGAAATTATTCTGATTTTTGTATTTGTAATTTTGTTAAGATCATCAGGTGTGATTTTTTGTATCTAGTGCCAGTAACATCTCACCAGCTGATCAAAATCAATCACACAATGTATCACAAGTTATCACCTACTTATTCATATTAGAATAGACCTTACAATAGTAGGACAATTAATTAAACACCAAGACCTAGTTAAAATTTTAAAGAAAATCCAAGAAAATAGAGAGAAAACTCTAATTACTGTCCATCATGAAACAAAAGAAAAAACCACAGTTCTGCAAAGAATAGAACAAAATGCATATCATCACTAGGAAGGTGTAATCTTTAGATAGTCACCAACTGCAACTAATATTTATATGTTGTGTCAACCTGTTATAATTTTACTGATATTATTAAGTTCAAAGTTATCTTTTATAGTACTTATTTACAATTAGAGAATACTACAGTGAACAGCAGTGTTAACCTCTTTGTGAAATGTACACAGTAAAACTTTAAGAGATATGTATTATCATAGATATTTTTATTAAGTAAAAAATTTGCTCTTTTTCTAGAAAAGGAGGGGAATAAGTCAAAAAAAGGAGTCTAGACTCTCGAGGAGTGCATATGTTCTTTAAAGAGCGATCCTGTATGCACCCAGCACTGAATAAAGATACATACCTACTTCACTACTTTTACTAGTTCTAGTTTTTTCAACAAATCGTTATATCAAGGTTAATATTAATAAATGAAGTTTTCCTGAATGTTGGATTTTCATGATACCTTTTTTTCTTGGCCAGAGTTTTAGGTAAAACTCTGTTCTTCAGATTTACCAACACTTTCCAAATCTCTTACAAGATATATGTGCAAAGGTATTAGAACTGTGCATTTGTAAAATTTTTCCTCAAAGGCACATTGAGAAATAAGAGACAGTTGGAAAAAGGATTCATGTAGTCAGCTGGAGCATGAATGAAAAAGCTTACATGTTTGAATGGCTGAAAACAATACAGCCTTTAAAATATCTGTAGGCCAGCTCATTACAAGATGCAAGTCTTCCTACAATGTCTGGTTAAAAGTTGTTTCTAATATTACATTTC
Source organism: Hypocryptadius cinnamomeus (assembly GCA_013400635.1). Classification (NCBI taxonomy): domain Eukaryota; kingdom Metazoa; phylum Chordata; class Aves; order Passeriformes; family Zosteropidae; genus Hypocryptadius; species Hypocryptadius cinnamomeus. Next base: position 32,811 of record VYZP01068403.1, on the reverse strand, counting down.
TAGTTCTGGTACTAAAGTGGTCTCATCTGCATAAAATTGGATGTCATGGATATAAGAAAAATGGTACTGGCAAATAATTCAATGTCAATATTAGACCTAAAACAGATTGGAAGAAGTTTCTCTACTGTAATAATCAAATTAGCTTTATTTTGCTCTGTAATCACTAAGCTGGTGTTCCATCTGTTACAATGTAAACTGACATTACTCATGGGTGCTGTAATTTAAAATTAATAACATTTACACTATTCTCTCAATATTTTAATAATATTTTTTAATTTAAAAAGTGTTCTGTTAAATCACTTTCTGAACCTGTTAAATTTTCAAAACAATAAAAACATAGCTACTTGTAAATACGTCATTCTAGTCCATGGTGATATTTTATATATTCATATAAACATTTACTTGAATCTCAGCGATATTCCCTAACATAATCATAGTATTCTTAATATGTATCCTAGGAAAAAAAAGGAATGGCATTCAATATGCTTCAGTAACTCTGTCCTAAGGTTTTTTTCTGTGGGCTTACCAACAAGAAAAAGAAATTAATTTTAGGAATTGAATCTACATAAGATCATAAATCTTGCATTGACTTACCTATTTAAAAAAATATAATGGTTTTATAGCTTCACTAACTGACTGTAAATATACTCTTTTAATTATTTTTTTTTAATCAGAGACCTCTGCTTTTACCAGGAGACAGAGTTAAATTTTCTTGAAACTAACTGTATATAAACCCCAAAGCTTCTGTTGAGGGAAGCAGAATTGTTTACAAATAAGGATTTTCCACCTCTAGCTGTGCCAGAAGCCCCCATCAGGTTTAAATATAGAAACTAATTACGACAGCAGGGTTTTTCCCATTTTTACTCTGGTGACTGAAAATGAACTGGTCTATGGAGGGAGGAGACAAACCATTAGTGGAGGGATGATGTGCTCTAACCCTTCCAGACTCATGCTGGACACACTCTCTAGAGTCAGTTTTTTAGGAGAGGTGGTGCTATAAAAATTTTGTGCTGTGGTGGGTTGTTTCAGCCTTAGGGGCACTAATGGATGGCAGATCTCAAGATCTACTGTGAGACAGTTTTTTACTGTCTCCTGTGTTTCTATGACTCCAGACATTCTTGCAATCTTTGAAAAGCACTACAATTTCTTATGCTGGTTTCAGCTGATGTAGATCTGGGCTGTGTTTTTATTTGAGCTGGACACAGAGTTGAAAATATAGGGAACTTCTTGTTAGTGCTTAGCAGGGCTTTGCAGAGAACCAAGACATTTTCTGCTGTTTATACACTTGTCATGCTGGTAAGGAAATTAGGGGTTACATGGGGGCTGAAAAAAACCAAATCCTACATTTACATTTAAGATCACTACTTTTATTGTTATTTTTCAAATCAACTGACTGAAATCCAAAATGCATATCAGCAAGAGTGTTTTCTATGTGTTATTGCAGATCTCCATAATTACAAATTATTATGAAAAAATGATTACTGAGAGTTGTTTTTAATTGTAATGTGTTGGTGGGACAGTTTCAGCAGAGTAGTGGTAGAATATAGAAGCTCTATAGGTCAGAGTGTTTGTCAGACTTTCATATACACAATCCAACCTGATTTATACTGCTCACTGTAACTGATGTCCTATTGCTTTGACTTTGTGGTAAATAGGTATGATTTGTGCTGATAAAATAGAAACAGTAATCAATATTGATACAGTAATTAATATTTGGAAATAATAAAAAAGTTAAAAGGTGTAATGCCAAGAAAGGGAGAGGAGGGGTTCCATCCCCCTACTTTTCCTGCAGATGTTCAAGGCAGGAAAAAAGCAAGAGATAACAGTTACTAAAAATTAACAGAAAGAAAGGAAAATCTGGTTGGACACCAGGAAAATGTTAATTATATGAGATTTATTGCTTTGATGCTTAAATATAATATTGGCTTATATTATGTTAGTTTTGGCTTACATTANTATGTTAGTTTTGGCTTACATTATACTAGCTTGGTGCACATGTATAACCCAAAGGTGAATCAAAGGACATTGAGGAAGAGGAGAGGCCTTCATCAGTGATGACCCCCAAAGAGTGGTGCGACCACCTAAAAGAGTGGTGGAGCATGCGTGAATGAAGGTGGTGATGAGGGTGGAGGTAGAAGTGTGATGAATCAAAAATGGGAGGAGATGGCATTGACATATGGCATAAAAGGGGGAATTTTCATTTGACAACATTGTACGTGAGGCAGCAGGGGTCCAAGAACCCTGAACTCCGTGCCCCGCATGGTTATTTTTTTTGTTTATGTGCTATTATTGGAACCAAATTATCCTTTATTTTAACCAAATTATATTGTCAATATTTCAATTTTATTGAAATATTTTATATATTTTAAGCTACTCAATTAAAATTGCTGCTGCCTTTAATATTGTTTGGGTTTTTTTGATGATGGGATAATTGGGCAAATATAACAACTTGAAGAATAGACTGGTAAGTAATGGGACACATTGTGTCTGTCACATAATTTTCAGGGAATTGCTTCTTTCCTAGCATAAGAAAAAAAGCACATAGGTAACCCTAAAAATAAATCAAAATACAATTTCTGGTCAGCCCTAGTTAATATAATAGCGAAGCTGGTAAAAGCTTATCATCTACACTTTGCACTGCCCCTAGCAGACCTAGTTTTCATTTCAGAGAAACTGCTATTGTCAAGCTCCAAAAACACCCTAGGGAAAATTCTTTGTCAAATATCCTATTATTCCATGATTCCCTAGCCAGACTGGAGAAAATTTCTTCTTTGATAGTAAACGAAACTTTTTCACTGAAGGTGTAGGGAATATTATTTATATATGGTAGCCTTTTACAGTTTGTTCTTCTGTAGTAGGTTTTAAATATTCCTTGTTATAAGTTTGTAATGGTTCATTCCATGTACCCCATTTGGCTCCCCTGATGGTTCAGTCCTGAGTTGTTTACCCCAAGATTTTCTTGCCAAGTGCATGTCAATCCCCCTGTCTATCAAAGATAGCAAAGCCTTTTTGTACTGGAATATTCACTGTCCTTCATCCCTTCCTCGAAGCAAGATTGGATCGCAAGGTTTGCTCCTTCCCCTTGTTGGCTTCTATTGGATAGCCCTTACCCTGTACTCCTTCCCTAATGCCTTCCTATTGGTAAAAGGTTGTGTCCTTCCCTTATTCCCTCGCCTCCTTAAAAGCAGTTTTTTTGCCCTCAGTTATTGTCACTTGTCCCTAACTCCTCTGGGGAAATAAACCTTCCTTGAGAACTCAAACAAGTGATCCCACTCGATTCCTTCGCCTCGGTCCCTTGTATTGGGTTGCTGCTGTGTCGCCCACACCACAGCCGTCTGCTGCAAGGAGCTGCGAGCCCTGTACACGCCGCCACACGGGAAGGTCTCAGTAGAGATCCGGGGGCGGCCTCTCCCGTGACTGCCCATCAGTCTCGGGGAGTGAACTGGCTGGAGAACGTATTCCCTGTGGCTGCAGCCCGCAGTTACATTTATAGGAAAATACGTAAGGCAGGAATATTTTTGAATTTTGAACTGAGGCAGAGTACAACTTTTTAGTGTGCTGAACATTAACTTGGCACATAAAGCACATCCTTCATTTTATGGTTCAGAAATATAAAGATGGATATAATTTTGTATCATAAATGAGGCGTACACTAATGCAGAAAAGGTCGTTATCATATAATGGCACAAAATACAACTGTGATCTTGCTCATGCAGTAATTGGTTTCAGAAGTATTTGTAAGCAGAAGGCAAGTTGGGATGATGAAAAAGATGTAAAACGCCACAATAAAACATATGCAGTTAGTTTCTCATCATAGCAGGCAAAACTTTTTTATTTGTGATTGATAGTAGTTTAGGGGAGAGAAAAAGAAAAGCTTAGCTATGCTTCACATTGTAGAGATTATGCAAATTGCAAAACTTTATCATAACTTTCCCTTTGTGCCTTCAATGTTTTCTCCCTACTTTTTCTCACCATGTAATTATTTCTAGTCTTTGTTAGACTTCCTCAGTTCCTACACAGAGCAGGAGCAGGTTGCCAGTATTTCATTACTTTCACATTCTTTAATGCAAAGAAGTAGTTATGCAAAATTTTAGTTACGTATTTCTGAATTAAGGTTCATTATTGAAGTGCATCTTATATTGTAGGAACATAGAGCTGGGATCAAAGAATCAATTTTTTTTTTAAATAAATTTTGCAAAATTTTTGATTGTGCAAAAATTGCAAGATTATGCCCTGTTGGGTGAAAAGGGAAATTCACTATATAGAGAGCTTTACCATTGGTTAGGCAGTTTTCAACTGCTCACTTCTATTTTAAGCTATTGAGTGATGCATTCTTTTTCTTTATGCCTGTTGGTATATGTTAGGCAGCTGTTTTGCCCACTGTCTAAAAACTGGTATTTAAGTGTCTGCTGGAGAGATACAAATATTCAGAGAAATATTCTGGTCAATAAAATATCTGTCTTTTGCATTTGCATAAATACATTTCAGTAGTACATCCATAGATGATTGTGTCATTTAAAGGCGAAAATATTTTTTTAGCCCTCATTAATTTTAAAACCAAAATTGTATCTTGCAGAATATAATTCTCTTTTTCATAAATCTAGATTTATGAAATCTAAATCAGATTGCATCTTTGCAGCACTATTTAATTAAATGAAGGTGGTAAGAAAAATGTAACATTTTTATTACATATGAAATCACATTAAAATCACTAATTTAAAAAGTTGATGGCTTCACACCATTTTTCAGCCTGTTTTCAGAGCAAGCAGAGAAATTTAGCTTTCAAAAAGTATGCTATATTGTTATATTCTCTGAGAATATTAATGGTATTTTTTTCAGCTCGTCTTTATTAGAAAACTTAGCATATTTCCTCAGCCTTCAGGACACATAGAAATTAAGCAAAAGTCAAGCATTCATTTTACATGTAGTTCTGTGACAGTTTCCAATTATACTATCAATTGATATCAATTGAAGATAAAAAATCTACAAAATTCATTAATATGCAACATAAGTGCAAATGTCAAGGTGAGACATTTCCTGGTACTCTGCAAGCTTGTAAACTCCTTTGTTGCTATGGTAAATAATGTATATTTTCAAAAAAACTTAATAGGGGTTTACAAGAACTGTTACAAGTGAAATATTTTAGGTGGAGTTTGGATATTTTAATTAAATCCTGTGCGCAATGCTTTTTTTTTTTTTTTCATTTTTCCTGAAGTAGGAACCAGGAAAAAAAGGCAGCACATTGGTCTTTATGAAATATCTTGCCCCCTGCCTCCATTTAATCTTTTTCTTAAAGTTGTAGGATTTACAATGAATATTCTGAAGAAGAAGTTTCTCAATGAAAAAATCAGGTACAGAAACTTAGTTTTCTCATATTAATTTACATATTTTTCATCAGCATTTAAAGCCTTTTTATATAGTGCTTTTCTTTTAAACACTAAGCACCAAATGTGCTTAGTGGTGTCTAAGCACCAAATGACTGGTTTTCAGCAGAAGGAAAAATAATAATGAAGGAATTATTTTTCTAATACTTATGCGCAAATCCTGAAATGTTATCACAAAATACCCAAAATGAACTCAGACAAAAAACTTGAAGAATTGCTTCCCAGGATCTCAGTGTTTTAATGCTTCATTCCAGAATTTAATCCTTTCTAATAATTTTAATCCTTTCTAATGTAACTGTGTTGTAATTAGCTTTCAGATAATATCTTAATATAAAAGCAACTTTTTGCATAGTGATGACTGTCTAGAACCCTTATAATGAACATGAGCTTGAACCTGAGACGATGGGAAATAAAACCTCTTTCAATGTGAATTGCATGAGTATTTATTCTCAAATTCTTTTCTTGATCTTACTAGAAATATCTGTGGAAATGTTTTGGATTTGACAATATCTTCCTCAATGTGGTTTACTGTTTAACAAGACTCCTTTTTGTCTCTCTCTCTCTTTTTGCATGTGACGTAGATCAGCAGTGTTGATCTATGTGCTAATCAGTGTTGATCAGCAAGCGTTTGCTTGTTCAGCTCGCAGTCAAGCTGAACATCTTTCCATTGAAAATTTTTGAATTGTTGCCAGGAAACAATTGTGTTTTATAAGGACACATTTTTATTTGTGTTGAAAAATCTGATAGGACTTCCTTTTGTGAAAGGCTGCTGTATTGATGTGACTTTATGATACAGTATCCCCTATTGTCTACTTTATGCCCAGATACGGGTCCTGCTGCTTTAAGCTAGGCCCAGGAGAAGTGCAAGCTGGGATAATTCTTTCAGGGTTGTGTGTTCAAAAACACTTTCGCTCTCTCGCACGCTGTTCTTTCTCAGGAGAGAGAGCGAGAGAACACATGCTGTGCTTCTAGCTAGTTTCTTGTTTGTTAGCTAAGTTTCCTGGGACTGCATACAGCTTTTCCAGTAATTTCTATGACTTCTTCTGAAACTGTTCAGCTTAGCTCTGGCCCGGAAAATCAGACCATCACCTGAAATCCCAGGCTGCAGCGACACCATATCCTGGCTCTGAACCTTGGGGGAAGCCGAGCAGGACTCTAAAATCCCACACCTTTTTGCACAGCGAGAAGTCTTCAACAATATGAATATTCCTTATATTCCAATATTCCTTTTCCCATGCCTGCGTGCACTCTGCTTGTTAAAATGACAGGTTAATAAACAGTTCCTACCAAGATTCTCCTTTCGTTTTGTGTGGGAGCGCCTGATAAAACTTGCCTTCTTTAGAAGAGATGCCCCTTTCAAGACAATTCCTCTTAACTTGTCTCAAACCAAGACAGCTGCATACACATGATTTTTGACATACTAATAAATATCTGCTTCATCTCTCATTTAATTTTTTGGTATTTAAATTAAGCATTTCTGAATAATGATGTGATATGTTACACATTTTCTGCTGTGATAAATACTGTAAGCTGAGCAGGGTGAGAAAATGATACTGTTAATTGTATTGGTATTGCAAATAATAATTCATAATGAATTATTTATTTAATGACTGTAACTAGAAGTTACTGCTATTGGGGATATGACTTTCAGGAGAAGAATTTCTGCTTTTCATGTCTGGCCATATAACCAAGTGCTGCCTTCTAGTATTAGTGAAAATCCAGAGGAGTTGTACTGATATAAGTGGGATGCAGATAATTAAAAGTATGTTAAAATAAAATTAATTCTCTTGAACTATACTGCAAATCTAACTTAGATGATCGTCATGCCACCTCTCCTCCTATGCATCAAACCCCTTCCTTTTTCTGTGGTTGTTCCGTTTAAATATTTTTAAGTTCCACATGATTTGGGATGTGTTTTGGAGAGCAGTGAATTTGACAAAGACATCATCTTAGGCAATTTAGTAGATATGAGATGTCAATGTAATATTGTCGCTTAAATGCTATCCTAGCATTTAATGCTATCCTGCTTAAATGCTATCCTGCTACATTAGGGCTGTGTCCAGAACAGTGAAATCAAAAGGAATTAAATTCTAAAATGATGTTGCCAAACTGTCGATTCACTCCCAATATACTTGTAGAACAGAATGGTTGAGGTTAGAATGACGTTCTGCAGGTCATCTTGTCCTGGTTCAACGCTCTGCACAGCTGCTGCAGCAAAATCATCTACAGTTGGGTTTTGAACACTTCATTGGTGCAAAATGCACAGATTCTCTGGGCAATATGGGCCAGTACTTGTCACCCTCAGAGTGGGAAAGTGTTTCAAGATGTTTAACAGGAGCTTCCCATATTTCAGTGTGTGCCAACCACCATCTGGGTGAAGACAATTTTTCTGATACCTACTCTAAATCTCTCCTGATACAACTTCAGCTAAACTTTTTAGTTTATCTATCAAAATTTTAATAGTCACTGAATGCCTTATTTACATTTATTTGCAATATTTAGCATGTAAAATACAGACCTTGATTCCTAACCCCCGATCATGATTCTGAGTCCTATCAAGGTAAATGGTGTCTTTCTTGATGTGGCAGTGTTAGCAGTGGGTGTTTTATTGCTTTAAATAATGCCACCTAAAATGTTAATAAAGCAGATGTCTGCAGTCTAGGTGGCAGAAGAGGTGAGGGTTGGCATTGTGATCTTAAGAGTGTAAATGTAAATCAAGTTTTGATTTGAGAGATATGTTTCCTAGTATCTCTTGTGAGGAAGTTTTCCAGATAGCTTTTCTTAGCTATCAGGAGAGTATTATTTTTAATTATTATGTACATAAACAATCGAGATATTGCTATTTTCTCTTTTCCCAAGAACAATTTAAAACTCTTTGTACATGAGCAATTTTTTTAATATGGAAATATAATAAGACTGGGAAGTAAATACTGGCCAAAGGGAAATGAGAAGTGAAGAAATTTGAAGCTGGAAGTGGACAGCAGGGAAAATTAAAATTAAAGTGTCTTAAAATTGCTTTGGGATGAGAGCATTCCACATAGAGAACTTGTATATAAGTTTATTCTCAACCAACAATAGTGACGCTTAGTGACAGAGAAGAAGCAAACTGAAGGAATTTTTTTTTCCACCTAGATCTTTATATTGACTACCCAAAACTGGAGAAAACAGGGACACTGAAATGTAGTTATTTAGAATAACTAGAAAAACAAACCTGTCTATTCACATCTTAGATTTTGATTCATCTTTGAAGGAATCTGATTCTGTCAGGAGTATTGGTTGTTGGTTCTTGATACTGAACTTGGCAAATACAAAAAACCAGCAAAAAGAACTGGTATTTTTTCTTAATGGTTTTAAGACACTATACTTAAGTAACGCATTTTTATATTAAATACATGACAAAATGTGTTTTTTACTGTTAAACCAGTCCTAGATTCTGTCTTGCAATGTGTTTATTGTTAAGCCTACGTGAATTTGCTGACATTTTACGAAGAGGCAAAGATATTTCAGGCATAGCTTGCATTCTTCTTAGTTTAAGAAACTTTTCATTTTTGATCATTGAAGCCCAGGTTTTGAACTACGAGGACCTTTTTATGAGCTTAGAAATGCATTGCATGATCCATAAATATTTCTTCCTTTCTGTTCTCTGTTCTGTCCTTTACCCATCTATGGCAGCATGTGCCTGCCCTAGAAAGTCCTATCTGTTGCCAGTCAGTTGGTATAATAATTCAGGGCATATTCCCTCTCCTATTAATTTACTAATTGTTGAAATAACTCAGTCAATACAGCTTCACTGTAAATCTCAAAACCTGGACAATATTTCAGTTCTGAAATAAATGTCAACAGGCTGAAAAGTATTTCTGAGTAATGAAAGATTAAGATGAACCTTAAATAAGAATTTCTGGAAATGTCCTGATCATGTGAATTCCCTATTTCTGGATCTCTTCTGGTAGAATATACTTTTCCATGAGGAAAGCACAGAATCTCTCTGAAGGTAGAAAACACAAATACACAAAAATCAATTATGCTGCAAGGAGCATATTCACACAGAACAGATTTTATTGCTTTCCTTTTTCATTAAGTGAGCTAACTAAAGCAAGAAAAGATGGGATGTAGCTCTTTTGATGTTCAGGCGTCTTCAGTAAAAAGTATGAAAAAAAGGAAACTTTCATCCATTAGTTTTCTTAGTTGCCTTACCTGTAATCTGCCCTATAGTAAGGGCACCTGCACCTACAAGTAAGCTACAGGTATTTTTTATAAACTTGCCTTTGTAAGAAATTGAAGGCATGACCTTCTGATACAAGAATACAGTTTTCAGAGTCTCTGAAGTCACATTGGTAAAGGTAGACAAGAAAGAAGAGAGAATTTAACACTTTTTTGTGATTAGCAAATGAACACAAATCAGTAACACGCACCAGGTACAGAGAAAACCAGTTTTTGTCACCAGTGACTGTGGGACCCCTGCCAGCAGGTAAAATTAAATTATATATGATAAGATGTGTTCTTCAGAATAGAAAGCATTTTGTCCCTGGAATTCTGGCTAGACTTTTGTGGTAAAATATACAGGCAGGTCTTATTTTACTGAGTACCTTCAATATCTGCTCTGCTCTATACTAAAAAGAAACAGAGTTGGCTTGAAATAAAGGGATTTTAAAGTGTGTCTCAACATTGATGCATCTGAATAAAAAGGCAAATATTTACAGCAATAGATATTTAATAAGGGGAAGGAGTTAAAGATCTCTTACAAGATCTCTTTGCCCACGCCAAGTCACCAAGACAGGAAATTAAATTATGTTGATTATGTGTGTTCTTACATATTTTTCATAGGGATGATACAGCATTATTAATGCTAGCATTTTGTATTAGAGAAAAATAATATCATTGTTATAATGTATCTCAGAAAAGCAGTTATGTTTAGTTACTTTCTGAAAAACCTAGATGGGAGTAGAGTTCGTAATTGTATCAAATGTATCCCTTGTTTGTGTATTTTTGTTTCTTTCTTTGGTTGGTTGGTTTGGTTTGGTTTGATTTAGTTATTGCACCTGGACACTAAAAAAATGAAAGTTGAAATTCTGAAGACCAGAACAGAGATTGGGAAATATGTATATTCATGGGCACACAGACTAGGTTTTATTTGACTAAATTTAAAGATCTATTTTTCAGGACCTAACTTTCTACTCCCTGTATAATCAAAGAAAAGACACAGACTCTCTGGAGAATATTTAGATTCTTACCAACAAACATTTCTAAGTTAACTGGAAATTGTTGAATTTAGTCTCCATCAGGGTACAAGATGAATCATTTATCAATAAGCTTTGCTAAATGTACCCTAGATTAAATGTCTCTCATATGAACAAGAAGAGCTGGAAGCCATGGTGCAAGAGCAAAATGATGATGTTGTGGCCATCACAGGAACATGGTGGAATGACTCAAATAGCTGGAGCACTGCACTGGATGGTTACGAGTTCTTCAGAAGAGGCAGGAGAAGGAGAAAAGGTGGAGGTGTGGCCTTTTATATTAGGGAGTATTTAGATAGCGCTGGTATTAAACTAACGACGGTGAAGTTGAATGCATATAGGTAAGAATTAAGGGGGAGGGCCAAAAAGGATGACATCCTACTGGGAGTCTGTTATCAACTACCCAGAAAGAGGGGGTGGACAATGTATTGTACAAGCAGCTGGCAAATGTTTCAGGATCACCAGCCCTTGTTCTTGTGGGTGATTTTAACCTACCAGAGATCTGCTGGGAACTTAATACAGCAGAAAAGAGGCAGTCCAGGAAGTTTTTAAGAGTGTGTGGAAGACAATATTTTGTCACAGTTGGTGAGTGAGCCCACCAGGGGAGGGACTATGTTAGACCTGTTATTTGCAAGTAGAGATGGACTGGTGGGAGATACGGTGGTTGGAGGCTGCTTGGGGCATAGTGATCATGAAATTACAGAGTTCTCCATATTTGGTGTAATCAAGAGGAACTTCAATAAGACTTTTAGATTAGACTTCCAGAGGGCAGACTTTGGCCTGTTTAGGAGACTTATTCAGAGAGTTGCTTGGGAAGCAGCCCTTAAAATCAAAGGAGTCGAAGAGAGTTAGGTGTGCTTCAAAACAGAGACCTTGAGGGCACAGGACAGACTGTCCCTGTGTGCTGAAAGATGAGTTGACAAGGCAAACATCCAGCCTGGATGGGCAAGGAGGTTTTGAAGGAACTCAGGAATAAAAAGAGAACATATCATCTTTGGAAGGAGGGTCAAATTTCTCAGGAAGTATTTAAGGGGGTTGCCAGGGTATGTAGGAAAAAAGTTTGGGAGACCAAAGCTCAGTTTGGACTTAATTTGACAACTTCTGTAAGGGATAATAAAAATGTTTTTAGAAATATATTAGTGGTAATCAAAGGGGACCGACCTTTGTTCTCTATTGGATGCGAGAGGGAACTTAGTAACTGCAGATGAGGAGAAGACAGAAGTGTTTTACGCCATCTTTGACTCAGACTTTAGTGGAAGTCTACATGTACTCAGGACAACTGACCTCTTGAGTTGGTAGATGGTGTCAGGAAGCAGAATGTTCCCCCTGTTATCCAAGAGAAGGCAGTCAGAGAACTGCTGAGCCGCTTGGATATTTATACATCTATGGGCCCATATAGGATCCATCCCAGGGTGATAAGGGAGCTGGCAGATGAGCTTGCGAAGCCACTCTCCATAATTAACCAACAGTCCTGGCTCACTGGTGAGGTTCCAGATGACTGGAAGCTGGCCAATGTGATGCCCATCCACAAAAAGAGGTGGAAGGAGGATCCTGGTAACTATAGGCCGATCGGCCTGACCTCAGTACCTGGCAAGTTAATGGAACAGTTTATATTGAATGACACTGTGCTGCATTTTCAGGATGGCCAGACAGCATGGGTTTAGGAGGGGTAGGTCATGTTTGACCAACCTGGTCACCTTTTATGACCAGGTGGCCTGCGTGGTGGGTACAGGAAAGGCTGTGGATGTTGTCTCTTTGAACTTCAGCAATGCCTTTGGCATTGTTTCCCATAGCACAGCCCTTGGAAAGCTGGCAGCCCGTGGCTTGGATAGGACCACTCCTTGCTAGATTAGGAACTGGCTGGATGGTCAGGCCCAGAGAGTTGTGGTGAATGGTGCTGCACCCAGCTGGCAGTCACCAGTGGTGTGCCTCAGGGGTCTGTTGGGGCCAATTCTGTCCAGTGTTTTTATTGAGGATATGGATGAGGGTGTTGCGTCTTTAATTAGTAAATTTGCAGATGACACTAAGCTGGGAGCATGTGTCAATCTGTTGGAAGGTACAAGGACTCTGCAGAGAGACTTGGAATGGTTGGATGGATGGGTGGAATCCATCCAATCCATAATAAATCCAAGTGCCGGGTCCTGCATTTTGGTCACAGTAACCTCCTGCAACCTAATAGGCTGGGAATGGTGTGGCTGGACAGTGCCCAGGCAGAAAGGGACCTGGAGCTACTGGTCGACAGCTGACTGAACATGAGTCAGCAGTGTGCCCTGGTGGCTAAGAAAGCCAACAGCATCCTGGACTGTATCAGAATAGTGGGGCCAGCAGAACCAGGGTTTAGTTACAATTTGTGCTGTCATCTCTCAAATTGCAAAAATTGTCTTTGGAAACCTGGAAAAATTTACTGAAACAACAGCTGGAAGGACTGAAAGTCTGAAAATTTTGTTGCTGGCCTTGCCTATAATAAAAAAATCTTGTCTTTGTTGAAAAAAACCTGATAATTCCAGTAGGAATGCTTTCATAACAAAAATTATTTAAAAGATGTATCAATTTTGAGGAGGCCAATTCAAGCCTTGTACCTGAGGGTATTGAGCTGGGACCATTTGAGGAATGGTTGACTGAGAGATAACCAACTGAGGTACCAATATCATTTGACTGGGTAATTGGCGGTAAGGAGGTACCACTACTTGTGTAGAAGTGCAGTGGTAATCTGTGCTCTTTTTTGAGTTTAACTACAAAGGTTTGCCATCGATGTCAAATTGAGAACAACAGTGCCTAGCAAGATTCCTCCTTTCCAACACTGAGGGTAAATAGAAAGTTGTTTAGGTTGGATTGCTGTTGTGGGACAATCTCTTTTCATGTGTCCTGGTTTACCACAAGGAAAGCAACAAGCCTTTTTATCAGAGTCCAACTGTACAGTAGCAACAGATTTTTCAATAATTTTTGTTTGTGCTTCTAGGGCTTTTTCAAGCTTTTCCATTTTTCGTCCCAAATTTCTCCCAAAGTTTTCCCCAAATTATCTCCTAGTGTTTTTCCCAACTTTTCTTGAGATTCAACAATCTGCTTTCCAAAAGCATTGGCTTGCATATTAGCAATATGGTGTGGAGAGGTAAGCTTACTGCAAGCTGTTAGCATCTCTGTTACAGTTGGAGGCTGATCAGGTAAAGTTCAAATTTTTTTTTTCACATTCTTCTTCTAAGTTCTTTGATATCATGGTGAGAAAGAGTTTCGTATCATGGATTTACATCGTTATGACTATACTTTACAGGTAAGGCAAGGAATTGTTCATTTGAATCCAATTTTTTTCTAAATTTCTATCAATATTAATTTCTAAATTATCTAATTATCAATTTCTCAATTTCTATCAATATTCTACCAATTAATTAGTGGAAACAGAGGATTTAGCTCTGCTTTGTACTGTGTTTTGTTTTTCTCTCTCACTACTGCTTTACCTGACACAGAAGAACAGGGAGTGTTATGAGAGTAACCAGCTGTTCGGGAGCTCTGCCAAGAAGGGCGGGGAAGCAGAGCTCCACATTCCTCATAGCCTCTCCCCTGCTGGTGGGAGCGGCTGTGGAATGTACTGACTTGGAAATGGAAAGAATGGCAGAACCTGCTAATTCGTGCCTCAATTCGCTAGATTGAGTACTTTTAGAATTATTTTGCAACTTGCACAATTCGGGCTGCTCGTGCGCTGCAAATCCCGAATTTGTGGCACTTTCCAATGAACTGTTCCAAGTTCCACACCGTGCCCCTGCCTGCAGGGACTCAGATGGAAAACTGTCAGCTCTGAGCTGCGATTTCGGCATGCTTTTTCCTCCCCAACAGCGAATGAGACAGGCTTCAAGGCTTCTAAATGAACTGTCTGTGTCTCCACAGAAACTCTCCTGAGCTCTCCCGCCTCCACCCTATCCATCTCTCTGGGCAGAGCCATTCCAGCCCTTCTCGACCCCTGGCCGCCGCCCGCCGCCTCTGTCCGTCCCCCTGCCCGCTCCCTGCAGGCAGAGCCAAATCCAAAGCCCCCCGCCCCCAGCTGTAACCGGAGGCTGGGGAATGAAAAGTGACAAAAACCTTGGAGGAATCTATTATGAAGAAAGTCCTCATAAATGCGAAGCAAACTGCCAGTCTGTGTCCGCTCTGAAGGAGTGGCTTCCCGTGAAGGGGAAACCGTGGCAGGGGTGACCCCCACAGCCCCTCGGCCAGGCAGAGCGGATCCAGAGCCCCCCTCCGCAGACCCAGCCAGCACAGTTTTCAGAACAAGATCCGGCCGCATCACCAGCAGGAGAAAAGGAGGAGGACACAGGAACAACAGCCCCTGTTTTCCAAAGCTTCCCCAAACTCTCATCTCCCGGACCCGTTTGACTCCCAGCCTCCCAGAATGCGACTGCTGACCCCTCAAATTCTCGGAACGCAATGAAAATCTCGAATGCTTTCCCGGAAACTCTGGGGGTGGATGATTCCACAGAGGAATGGGAAGATGCCCCGTCACAGCACCGGTGACACAGGGTATCCCAGAAGAAACAGCGGACACGACCGAAGATGGAAACTGATTTGATTCCCTCTTTTTGAGAATCGGGGCGTTGTTTACACTGCCTGGGAAAACCTCAGATATGCCAGAAGGGAAGGAACCCTGAGCAAAACCCAAAATCCCTCAGAGGAGGATGAAGGCTCAGTACCACTTGGTACTAGAGTCCTAGAACTAGGTACTTTGTTTCGGTATTCTAGAAAGTCTCTGTTGTGATCATTGTGTTTTAAGCTATCCATTAAAGCTCTGGAGAGAGGCACTAGTTTTACCAAAGTCTCTTCCTTTTCAAGAGAGAGACTAGATTATAAATTTTCCAGTTTATCTGGTCCCAGAAATCAAAGGTAAAAGCAGACTTCGAGTCTATATTTTGAGAATTCACTTTTACCCAGATTAATAAGTTTTTTAGTTCATGTTTTGAGATGTCTGAATGTCCTTTATCCTGTAAAACTGTCTCAAGGCAACAAAAGATGTCCCATTATGCTTTAGATAAATGGTTTCCCATCTCGTTACCCAGGAGCTCCCAAAGTTGCTATTTACTACTTACAAATATATCAGGTACAGACAATGAGGGAGGTAGTTCATTCCCCCTTTTAACAGCCTGGGCCTCTGGCATTGGAACTGTCCAGGGTCTTCTTTTTGATTTTTTATATTCCTCTAATCTGTAATTCCTAACACACAAGGAGCACCATTTTATGCCAGCCACGCATTTATATACAAAATCACAATTGGGATGGGACTGCTGTGGAATGGGTCTCAAGCTGGTTTTTTTCCAGCATCAGTCTCATTACATGGTTATGACAATGGGAAGATGCCAGCAGCTCACATCCTCGGCAGCAGCCAAAGAACTCAGTGTTACAACTTACTTTAATTTTGACCGATCACACAAAGCAAAAGCATATTGACAGTAGTTTTATCCAACCACAGTAAGCACATGTACCTTTGGTTAAAACAATGTACCTTTGGTTAAAACAATGCTTGCTTATTTTGAATACAACACCTGCTTGTAAGCCTTAAAATACAATGCACAGAGCTCCATTATTAAGCTTAGAACTTCCTAATATCTTGCTAGATATACTTTTCTGTAGCTTAGGGAGTTATTCTAGCCAAGCATTAATACACACACCATTGTTTTATTTCTCCTTACTTTCTACATCTGATATAACTTTTCTGCTGACAAATTCTATGGCTACTTCTTAGCTTTAATTGCAGTTCTGCTGTTTCTGAGGCCTGCCTTCTGCAGCTTTCCCAAAACTCTCTGATTTTAATGATTCCCACATAAATTACTAATGAGTGCCCTTCTCTTCATGTCTTAGGGGCAGCAGTGCATACTGTTATCAAGGGCCTCATTGAAGGTATTTTATTAGCATGGATTTGTAATATTAAGTATAGTTTTGACTTTGATGAAATTGTGCCATTAATATTTAGTGGCATTGTGTAAGCACTTTATCAGGTCCTATACAGGAGAGTGAGACAGCCTTTTTACGACCCAGGTCAACATTTCTGACTTGCTGGTTTTGTGTTACTCACTTGTGAGCCCACGTAACATACAGTGTCTTCAGCTGTGAACAACAAATGACTTCTCAACAGATTCAGCAGGAGAGTGGCATTTTTGTTGGACACATTACTTCTTTCATATATTATATACTCTATAATATCTAAAAAGGTTCAGCTTGGCAGGTTAAAATTTTCAGTCACTAACAAAAGAGCGGGGAGAAAAAAGCTCAGGCATGGTAGTAGGCAGTGTGTTTGGGGAAATGGGAAGCTTTGGCTTTCTTTTATTTTACATCTTTTTCATTCTTTACTTCAGGGCTCAAGGCAAGCAGGAAATATCAAAAATTGTATTGTGTTTTCTTATTGTAAATTTTAATGATAAGCATCTGGAAGATGCACAGAGCCTCATTGCTTCAGAAAGCACTTTAATGGAAGTAGCAGCTGAGCAGAAGGCTTCCCTGGCAGCTGGAGTTTTGAGAAGGGGATTGGGGGGATTCGTTAGTTTGTAAGATGAGCTACACAAACCTGTCACCTTTTAACCTTTCTTTTCTTTCCTCCCATTTCAGTGAAGAAGAAGGAAGAAAATAGGAGGAAGCAAAGAAATAATAACTTCTTTTTTTATTATTATTGCTCATTAAACCAGATGGAAGAGGGTGTACACTGAAAGAACATACTTACTAGACTTTGCTGTATTTGCAGAATGTACTGCCATAACTTGTGTGACTGAAATAAATACAGTTGAGACAATCAATAGGAAGACCTGTGCTGTGCTGAAGGACCTGATGGTCCTTCTCAGGACCATCCTGAGGATTAGCTAGTCCTTTTTTCACACAAGGCTTTGCTCTTCCTTAAATAATATGCAGTGTAATTTTTTCTCTAATTTTATAAACAAGAGCTTTTTTATCAGAGTGATATTTGATATCTGGGTAGTGGAAACAGAAAACCAGAAGATGCTTAAAAATAATGTTGTGTTTATTACTAGTTTTAAAATTCCATGTTCTTGTGGAGGTAATGTTTATGATGCCTGAATAACTGGGTTGGCAAAAGCAAGAAACCTGTGTGAGAAACTACTCTCACTTTCAAAATTTCAAAGGTTTATTAAACTTTAACAAAATACAACGAATGACTGAATAAGCAGAAAGAACAGCACTGGGAGCATGTAACTACACCACCGCATGCTCAACCACAAAATGGTTGCTCCACCTTTTATACTCCTGGTGTTCCATCAGGAACACCTCCCAAAGTCTGTCAGTCAACTCTTCTTTGCCCTCCAAAGGTGGCTGCTTTCTTGCAATTTGATTGAAGGTCAGGAGTTGACATGCTGTGCCTCCTAGTAACAAGCCTGCCCTCCCCGCAGATGCCGCGACTACCAAGTCCATCCAGTGGCAACAATACAAGAGGGAAAGGAAAGAGGACTATGGGGAGAACATACCACAATACCGTAACTATACATCAGTAAAACTTCTCTTAA
Organism: Hypocryptadius cinnamomeus; assembly: GCA_013400635.1. NCBI lineage: Eukaryota > Metazoa > Chordata > Aves > Passeriformes > Zosteropidae > Hypocryptadius > Hypocryptadius cinnamomeus. The sequence continues at coordinate 14,706 of VYZP01068403.1, read as the reverse complement.
CATACACATAAGATTTGTCCCTTAATTGTGAGAACTAACCATCACATTACCCATCTATAACAAATCCCCCTTTTCTCTAAGCCATTTGGCTCGAGCAATTAATTCTCATATCCAATTTCTGTGATCCACTCCTACTTCTCTTGAGTCAAAATTTAATTTTGGATTAGTCATAATAGCATCTGTTGGATGTGAGTGAGGACAGTGGGAACAGGAAAAAAAAGCCCTCAGGTTTTTCTTAAGTACAGTGATTGGTGGAATTGGTGACATGACCTGGTTGGGGCAGACAAAGGGAATCACAGAGGTCTGGTATGGCTTTTTACCCCCACCTACCATGCCCATGGAGTTGTTACACATAGCAAGATGAGTCTTGGTGGGGAGTACAAAGGTCAATTCACTCTTGCCCTCTAGTCTGTTGTATTCCACTTGTCAATTATATCCATATTGGATTCTGGAGGGAAAAGACAATTGAGGAATGATAGAAGTCTGGTATATCTTCTGCCCCCACCTTTCCATGCCTACAGTGCTGCTGCCTGCAGCAGGGCTATATAATCTTCTCAGTGGCGAGCACAGGGGCCACCCCCGTCTTGCCGTCTAGATCCTGTCTTACTTCACTTGTCAATTTCTAAGTAAACCACCTCAGCACTTCTCACTGTTCTTCCTGTACTTCCCCTCAACAGATACTTGTAATCCTCATCCATTAAAATAGGACAATTACATCAGTAACCAATATGATTCAAATTCCTCACCCAAAGTGTTACTTAAAACAGTCCTCAAGCTGGCTGGTGGAAGCTTGACTCTAGTTTTTGGAGGTCCTGGTGCTTCTGTGGTTATCTCTTGGTCTCTGCTTAAGAGCCAATCTTGTCTCACTGGATATGGATGTTATGATCCATTCTTTGTTTTTTTTTTCACCGGGCTTCTTAATTCTGTCTTAGAGAGTATTTTGAAGAGGAGAAGCAGCAGGGGTCAGGCAATCTTCCTGCCAGCCTGGGCAGAACTGCAATGCTGTCTTATGAACCATTGCAGGCAGGTGTCTCTTGGCACTCACATCTGGCAGAGACATTGCAGTTATCTTTGTTGAGCTTACATGGAAAAAGAAAACCGTCAGCATAAAAAAACTAAAAGTGCAAGTAGTTTTTCTTTAATAAACAGGTGTATTTATCCAGGCTCCGATTTTTCATAGCATCTATGCTTACTAGCTTACATACACCCCCTCTCTTCCCTTCCCCCCCCACCCCACCCCCATCAATCTTTGGTTCTCATCTCTAAGATGCTCCAGGCTTGTCTGCACTGGCAAGACCTGGGTGTCTGCCACTCTAGGCTGTGGAAATGTGCCAGTGGCATGGGCTTCTCCTGGGACAAGAGAAAATGCCGTGGTTTTGTGCTGGCAAGTGAAAGGCACAAGCAGCAGCTGTCACTGATCTGGTTATTGCTGTCACCAATGGGGGCACTGTTACGTTTACACCGTGGGCTGCGTACAGGATGGAAGAGGGTGACTTTGTGAGAAAGGTGACAAACAGGACTGGCAATTACTGAGAAAGGCAAAAGGGGTCTCCTTTTTGGTCAAGGTAGAGCAGATCTAGGGAGGAAGAATGTCCTCAGCAGTTACCCACCCAACAGCACAGGGACGGTGACCAGAGGAAGGCAACACCACATCAGGATTTGCCATCAGCATCCCCTAAAATTTTCTGGGTTTAGCAAAAGCTTTTTGGCCACAGCTGCCTGCTTTTTCTGTACCCATTTGGGTCCTCAGCTGTGCTAGGCTGTCAAGCCCTCGGGATCATGGAAAGTACAGTGCTCCTGGAGAAAAGGAACAAAGGGATTGGCTGTGCCGAGGATGCCTCTCCTTCTTTCTAGGGCAGGCAGCCTGTCTTTGCTTTAATAGTTATGAAAGGGAAATGCAGAAGCAAATTCTTCTTTCTATGAGAACAGAGTGTACACAGCAAGCTGGGGGCCACTCCAGCCAGCAGAGCTTAGTAATGACACACGCACACAGACACACATACAAACAAAGACACATGTTTTTCTCAGGTGGGAAGCAGCTGGATACATGGAGCTGTGTATTCAGAGCTGTGTTTCTGGAGCCATGTCTCTGGGCGTGCCTAGCTCGCATGTGCAATCAGGGACATGTGCAGAGCTAGTGCACACACAGAGGCACCTGCTCACCTGCACAGAGCCCTGATACTTGCTAGCAGCACACATTTGCACGTGCGTACGGAGCTGTGCATTCCTAACCTGCACACACCAGCACATGTACATATAGAGCTGCGCACATCAATGTGTACACATCAACACACGCATATCTCACACAGGGCTATGCTCACATCTGCAGAGCCTGTGCACACTCACAAGCACAGAGCTTTGCACAAACCTACTCACACCTGAGAGTGTGCAAGACACATGTGCACCTCAGCACCTGTGTGTGCACACTGGCATACACATGTACAGCACTCCCCTAGAGCTCTCCTGGCCCTGACTTCTCTGCGAGTCTCTCCCTGTGGGATTACAACACTGTAGGGATAGGAACAGAGGGGAGTATGGGTAAGACATTGTGGCACAGTCTTACAAACAAGAAAGGCCAGGCCAGTCTTGTCATGAGATGAATCACATCTACTGCCTGTTACCCTCTGAGCAAAATGTAATTGTTTAGACTCACAGACCTATGCTCCAGCACTCCAAGTGGGGTTTTGGAAGGAGAATTAGTAGCATCCTCTGTGCCTTTGGGGTAAGAAACGGACAGTGCTGTCCTAAAGGAAAGGTCAAAGAGAGACCACGCTGGATTCTTGCCTCCTGCCTCTTACCTCACAAGGGCAGGAGGGCACAAAACTGAGCACCTTTTGCTGTCCCGTCTTCTCCCAGGGCTTAACCAGCACAAAAGAGAGGATTAAAGGGATTTATTGAGGATCACTAATAGTGCATAGCACACATGGCATTCTTTACTCTTTACATCATGGGATGCTGGGGTAGGAAGTAACAACAGCTCTACCTTACTGCTCTAGAAGTCAAAATTTCTATGGAAGCATCTAGTTCAGGCCTCTTTAGAGAACCCAATCTGCTTCTTTGCAGCAGCCAAATTTTACAGGAACTAGCAGAGTAGATGGGGGTTTATGCCTTGGTTGGTTTCATTCCAGTCTTTGCCCTGGAGTCAGCACAGCAGCAGAAGGGCTCTGGTGAACCTCTCCTCCCACCTTGTAGATAGCACTGGCCACAGGAGGAGGGGATGTACTCTAAAGGAAGTAGTTCTTAGGCTTAGGTCTCACCGTCCCAGTGGAGCTGTTCAGTGGTTTAGGAGAGGAAGGGAAGAGGAAAGTGTAGGTGAAAGTAGATAAACGGTTGTGTTTTGTCAAGGGGTACCTCTTACCCCTTAACTTAGGTGGGGGGGGAGGGGGTACCCATGGTCCCTATTTCTGTGGAGGGCAGCTCATAGTCTCTTGGGGATGAGGCAGACACCATAAGCAAAGTTCCAGGCCTCTCTGTAGGGGTGACAGTGACTTTGAAACAGAGTCCATCAAGATATTATATTGGACTGAAAGAGGGCAAGGTAAATTACTGCATATATGTGGAAAAATATCTAAGCCTTTGACACCTGAGTTCTCTTAATTTGAAAGAGAAGTAGCACTTCTTAATGTTAAATTTGAGTGGAGAATGACTGTTCTGTTATACACTTGATTAAAAATTAGTGTTCACAGAGAAAAAGGTAGGAGGTGACAAAAGGAAGGAGGAAAACAAAGCATACCCCAAACCAGTATTTTTCTCGAATCCAGGATTTGTTTGGATGGAGTGGGGTGTAGAGTAGCTTTCTTTCAAGATTTAGGACTGAGAGGCTAGAGCTAGAAGGGTTGTTCAGTGAGAAATCCCTTCTCCCTCATCAGTACCAGGGTTGTTCTTTAATTTTTATAGGGATACCTTGACACATCCACCCTTCCTTCGACTCACACCACAACCAGTACAACTGGTTGAACTGAATCTCCCTCTCATCCACTCTATTACACAATTCTGCATAACCTTGTCTTCACTCTTGGTGTTGAGGCCACATCTCCACTGGGTTAGTTTACTTCCTGGGGGACTGTTTATGGGCATACCTATTAATATCTCTTCACTTCCATCTCCCCTTGGGGATTCCCTGTTTGCTCCTAGTCCCATCTTCAGCAGCCAACTACAGGCCCTCCCAACAAGGTCTGCCTTCCCAATAGGCACTCCCAATAAGGCCCGCCTTCCCAATCAGCTAGAAGGAAAAAGAAAGAAAAAGGAAAGAAGAAAAAAGAGAGAGGGAAAGGAAAAGGAAAAAAAAGCGGCTTACCTTATTCCCGGAAAACAAAAATAAACAACCTGCCTGTGATCCGGGGACTTCTGCACCACCATGTCAGTTCTGCCACTCCTCTTGCTGCCATGGCTCCACGCCATGGTGCCTTTAGGTGCAGTGCAGGGCAGCTGCCAAAAGCCACCCATGTGGTCCCATACTTGCGTGGCTTTATGCTGGCAGATATCACAGGGAAGCCAGCATGGTCTGGCCCCCCCGGTGCCTTCTGGTGCAGGGCAGCTGCTGAAAGCCACCCAGGTGGTCCCACGCTTGCAAAGCTTTATGCCAGCAGATACTGCAGGGAAACCGCTGTGGTTTCTGAGACCTCCTACACAACCAATCGAGCCCCTGATCTTCAGCAGCACCTTCAGCAAACTGCATTCAGCACCACTGCTGCCTCAGTTGGGTTAGCGAGCGTTGTGAGTTACTGTTCTGGGTTCCTGCTGGCCACTACCCACGTGGGCTCCAGCACATGGTTTCCAAGACCACCCCCACACAACCGAGCTAGCCCCTGACCCTCAGCAGCGCCATGTGCGAGCTGCATTTCAGCGCCACCACCACCTCAGTTGGGTTAGCAAGCGCTGGGAGCTATTATGCCAGGCTCCCGCTGGCTACTACCCACATTGACCCCCACGGCCCCCTGATCTGGCAACCTCGCGCAGTTGGGTCAACGCTGCCGGGTGCTACCGTGCTCAGTGCCTCCCAGTCTCTGCAGCACCTAGTGGCAGTCTCTTGCCGCCCATGGCCCCTCGCCACCTCTGGTCCCTGCCACCTGGCAGTTCCTGCCACTGCCTCCGCTTTTTCTACCTGTCTTTTGTTTGCATCCCAGTGTCCGCAGTTCTCCCACTTCTCTCTTACTCTGCATCCCGCCTGCAGCTTCTCTGACTGCTTTCTCTTGCATCCTGCCTTTTGCAGCTTCCTGCTTTCCTCTTACTTTGTGTTCCACACTATATGAGCCCAACTGTCCAGTATCCTTAAGCTCCAATGGACGAGGTACAGGTCCTGTGCACTACCACTTGGAGCTGGGGTTAATGCACCTGGATTATGGGTTATTAATCTGGCCAAAACACTATGAGGATGGTACTCACCTTTCCCCTCTTCTTTTTTGTTGTTCAGTCCTTAGTTGTCCCTGGGGTGTTGCCCTGACAATCACAGGTGACCCGAAGAGAAGTTCATTGAGCCACTGAACTCAGCGGGGCACATGCCTCCCTTTCAAAATGTCCTAGGGCCACAGAGACAAGGTGTTTATCCCGAACTGAGCCCCCATTTGTGAGAAATGACTCTCACTTTCAAAATTTCAAATGTTTATTAAACTTTAACAAAATATAACAAATGACTGAATAAGGAGAAAGAACAGCACTGGGAGCAAAGAACTAAACTGCCATGTGCTCAACCACAAAATAGCTGCTCCACCTTTTATACTCCTGGTGTTGCATCAGGTAACCCTAACACCTCCCAAAGTCTGTCAGTCAACTCTTCTTTGCCATCCACTGATGGAGACTGCTTTCTTGCAATTTAATTGAAGGTCAGGTGTTGCCATGCCACACCTCTTAGCAACAAGCCTGGCCTCCTGACCAAATGCCCTGACTACCAAGGCCATCCAGTGGCAACAATAGGCAAGAGGGAGGGGAAAGAGGACTATGGGGACAGCATATCACAATAACATAAGTATATATCAATAAAACTTCTCTTAACATATATATAATATTCATCCCTTAATTGTGAGAGCAAACCTTCACATTACCACCTCCAAAGATTTGGAATTCTAGGTTGGCTTTCCAAGTACTCCCTACTTTTCAGCTACAATCTATATGAAAGGACTGTGGGACTACAGAGTAACCTGTGTATGCTTAAGTCCTATTGTTTCACATAGAAAGGAAAGTTGTGGAGGTACAGGATTCAGTACAGGATTCTCCCTGTCAGTCTTGTACAGTGTAGTTATCAACAGCCAGTGCATTTTTTCATGGCCTGGTTTTGGTAGTGGGGGGGTGGCTTACAGGGGCGGCTTCTGTAAGAAGCTGCTAGATGCTTCTTCCATGTCCAGCAGAGCCATTCCCTGGTGGTTCCAAAGATGAATGCACCACTGGCCAAGGCTGGGGCAATTAGAAATGCTGATAAAACCTCTGTGATAACATATTAAAGAAGAAATGGAAACAAAAGATGTGGTGTTGTAATTTAAGCTAGAGAAGAGTGGAGAGAGAACATGTGAGAAGAACAACTGTGCAGACACCAAGGTCAGTGGAGAAGACGGGGAGGAGCTCCGCCTGGCACCAGAACTGAGATACATTTGCAGCCTGTGGTGAGGACCATGTTGAAACGGCTGTCCCCCTGCAGCCTATGGAAATCCACAGGGATACAGACATCTACCCACAGCCCATGCCAGAGCATGTAGCCTGTTGATGCCTAAGAGGAGGCTGTGACCCTGTGGGAGACCTGTGGAGAGAGGAGCATCTCTACAGCAGCCTGTCCTTGAAGGACTGTAGCCTGTGGAAGAGTGACTCACTATAGCAGTTTTGGAAGGACTGTTGCCCATGGGATGGACTCATGTAGCAGCAGTTCACAGAGTGCTGTTTGTGAGATTGACTCACATTGGAGATGTCAGTGGAGAACCCCATGAAGGCATAGGTGATGAACTGACCATAAACCCCTATAGGAGGTAGAGCTGGAAGGACGGAGGGGTGGGGGGAAGGTGTTTCTAAGGATTTAATTTTACTTCTCATTATCCTGCTCTGATTTTGTTAAACAATTTCATAAGTTTGCCTGTGACAGTATTTGATAAATGATCTCTTCTGGTCCTAACCTCCACCCATGAACCCATTGTTGTATTTTCTCTCCTCTGTCCAGTTGTGGATGGGAGTGAGTGAGTGGCTTTCGGGGTGCCTGACATAGGGCCAGTATCAACCCACAACAGCCAGGTTTAATCACATGGACTCTCTAGGCATAAACCACTCACTCCATGCTTATGGCTGACACGGAGGGAAGTGCTGGTCTTCATTTCCTGGTTATTGGCCGCCTGAGAAGCAGCTAATGTTGACTCATAGGAATTCTAGTGCCCCACCAAAACACTGAGTATTCTCCAGTGAATACTACACCCTTAGCTCTGAACAATCAAACAGGCTGTTTGTTACAAGGACCTTTGGAATGTGTGTCATCTCTGTCTCCAACTCACACCCCTCACCATAACACCACTCTGCTCTCACTGCATGTGTGTGTGAGCACACACATCTCATTAATGATGCACAAACTTCTGTCTGCGTGTTCCATAGCTGGGACATTCGATTTTTCCTTAGACAGGTAGTGTTTGCATGATCTACCCAGAAAAAGCCCACTTATGAAGACACTGAAAAACAGTCAAGTTGGAATTTCCTGAGAGAGTTTGAAGAAGTGTGGGAATCGGAAAGAGAGAAGTCTTCACAGACTCAAGAGGGTTTGATTTACAGCCTTAGAAGAAGTCTAGATTGCTGTGAAAGCAAGGTACACACGGGCATTGAACAGAGAAATCATAAACTTATGTTTCTCTAGTTATAAGTAAGAATATGCCTTAAGCAAGAAACTGTATTAGATAAGGTGATGGTTTTATAGTATAGTAATGTAGTAATGTGACTGTAATAGAATAAGCTAAAAGTTTAGATATTATAACAGAGACACATATGTGTACATGTAATAAGACCTTATTGGACAAAAGTATCCACATTGCAGTGGAAAGAAGTAAAAGTGAAAGGTTAGAAAAGCGAAACAAAAGCGAGACCAGTCTGTGGTGACTGTCCATTGGATTAGAAAGTTATATACCATCTTGCAACAAAGAACTTGTGACTATCTTAGACTCTGGCTGACTGCTTGCTGTCTTAGAAATTTTATGGCCTTTGAGACTGATGTTATCAAAGCAATAAATTGTTCTTAGTCTGATTGTGGTCCCGTCCCTTTGATTAATGTGAAGACAGCCGCAGCTACCTACGTCTCTTCCTACCCCTCTGTGGAAATAATTGTGCCTACTTTCAGGCTCTGAGGTCCAGAGAACACAATGGTGGATGCAGTGCACAAGGAAAGGACAGAGTGCACTGGTAAGTGTGTTGTGGCTTACATGTGGCACGTGAAAGGTGCAGCCCTGCACTGGCATTTACTTCTAGAGCCTTTTTCTATCAGAGTAGTTGTAGTACGTTTATCACATCCATTATTCCCTTCAAAGGAGTATTTGCCTCAAGTCTCATTTTTGCTGATTTTCTGCTTGTTCATTTTCAGATGGCAGCAGGAGTTTTGCAATAGCAAGTGCACAGTCCTACAGCTTGCTTTTCTTTTTATTTGGTCTGTCTAGAAAAGGGAATGACTGAACATCTCAGACAGGATTTTTTCTCCACAATATGTTTCACTTGACGGGCATAGATTTGCATCTGTAAGATCATCTACCTAGAGTCTTGGCACTGAAGAAACTAGTGGTTTGTTGTTGCATATAGGTAAAACCTTACGAAAGGAAGGCCTTGTAAAACCATGGCTCAGGCCTGTTATTTTGGCTAAGTAGTAAAGGACTATGGGAAAGTGACACAGCTGAATTAGAGATAGAAAAACAAGTTGTGTAACCATCATGTGTTCACATCATGGTGTATGGTAGTTGTTTGAATTCTGTTTGTTACAATTTAAAGCTATGTAACTGAGAAAGGCCTGACTGCTTAAAAAGCCTGGTTTTTGCAATAAAGCGTCTCTCCTTTGCACCTGCCTGGTGACTCTACGTCACTACAGCCCCTGACTCACAGTTTGCCAAGGAGAGGATCAGTAGGAATGTTGCAGAGCTGCTATGTGCATATTAAAGGAATAGCAGACAGTGAAGCAGTGCACATTTCTGGGGTTTAGTACAATGCTGCTCCATTGATGCCAGTTTAGTCGGTTTTCCATCAGTGGCATTTCTATCTATAAGTCTACTGCTCAAAGTCTTTCTAGCATTTGATGCCATTTCCATATTAATACCTTCCTTCGGTTTAAATGATTATACAATCTTTACATTTTGAAGCTCCCTCTTAGGAAACGCTATGCCAGAGTAGTCATTGCTCCCTTTTCTTTTGTCTCATTTGTAATTTTCATAGACTCATTGCAAATTTCTGCTAATGTCAATAAGAATACTGACACTACTTAACAGGGTTGAGGCTCTCATTTGCTTTCCTCTTTCATACTGCTTCATACCGTGTGTGACCTAATGGCCTCTTTTTGTCATCAGCGCTTTGCTGTGCTTTGGTAAGAACTAGAATACACTGCCAACTCACAACATGTGTGTTGGGATTTCAAGGGCTTTGATAGGTTCTTTTCTGAGACTGCCATGCACTGGACTTTCACATTCACAAAGACTTCATCTTCCATAGGTCATTTCAGTATTTAATACTCTTTCCTGGAATGTAGGCAATAGACCAGCAATTATGAAATTCCCTGCAAGCCCTGTCTTCCCAAAGGACCATTTAAAAAGATTGTTTTTCTCCTCTGACTAATCTGCCAGTATTTGCAGGGAGAATTTGGTACCTTAAGTGAACCTCTTAGAAGGGACCTCATCACCAGCAATATCTCAGGCTTTCTAGAAATACTTGATTCTTTGGATCCTAATTCTATTCAGAGTATATTTAAATTTTTTTTTCACTGAAGCCATTCAACAATGCCTCTTCTCTTATAAAATGTGGTGTGCATGACAAAGATAGATCCCCATGAAAGGTTATACAGGTTAATTGTAAAAAGGGTGGCTCCCTCCTGCAGTTACATTTGTAACTGAGTGGATATTCCAAAGCTAAATATTCCAGGCCTTTGAACACCAAAGGAAGACTTTGTCTTTTGCAAGAGTTACCCCCAGGAGGATTTGTGTTAATTTTGATTTCTACGGTGTTAGGCCTGTTGCAGAGAAAAAGCAGATTGTACTCTCTTCTTGTGCTCTCATTCCTCCCTCTCTGCTTTGCATGCCCTAGTTAATCTACTGGTGTGACTCATTTGGTATCATCTCATAGTGCAAATTCTGCATAGTTTTACATACTTACAAATACCAATCGTCAAGGAGTGTAACCATTCAAAGGGGCAAAGAAGAACTGTAGGGCTGGGCAGCTTCAGGTGCTGAAAATGTAAGTGGTTGAAGTCATGCCATATTAAAGTGGCAGAGCAAACCAGTTGATATAGGACTTCCAGCTGGGCACCTCTGAGAATAGCAGCTTGTCAGCAATGACACAGCAATCTTTGTAGCTGTAGTAGAGAAAGAGAAAAGGGAAACCTTCAGTGGTTAAGCTGTTTGGCATGAGAAAACAGCAAGAAATATACCACAAAATACTTAAGCTTGATAAGTAGTGTTTTTCTAGTGAGAGTTTTGCACTTGTTCTTTCTTGTCTGTGCTTTTACTTTTCACAGAAAATGGTGGGGGTTTTGATTATTATTTTTTAGTTTTGTCTGCCTCCCTTTTTCCACCTGCTAGTAACAATTTTGCCTTTCTTTTCTGGTTTCTCTTTCTGTACTTAGAGAAGATTGCATCAGGTCATCCAATCTTGTCATAAACATTCTCATACTGTGGGAATAAGTGTAAGGTACATCTAAAGGGATAAAACAAGCCCACAAAACTAGAGGATTTTTACAGTCTTCTGTGAGAACATTAGCACACAAGATATCTTTGACCTATGTTATGCTGTATTGATTTAACTTTTAGTCCACTAATTACTATTAAAAGCATTTGACCTTTAGTACATAGCCTTTGAAATCAAGCCAAATATTTTGGCTAATCTTTTTTTTTTTTATTTCTAGTGAAGGCTTTGTTTCTTAAGGAATATTCAAGAGCAAGAGCATCCACGGTAGAGTTATGCTGTCATAATCAAAAGTGTCATCAATTCTGGTACAGTTTGTGCAGGTAATACATCTAGAAATGAAATATTTTAGATTTTTTTTACTTTTCAATGTACCCATTCTCTGAAATATTTAAGTGTTGGGGGTTTTCCCTCCCACATAATACCTATTTCTTAAATGTTTCTCAGGATTTACACATAAAAGCCCACTCTGTAAAATATGTTGCTGTTACTCTGCAGTAACTGAAGCTGAGCAAGTAGTGATGATAATGTGGGTTAAATGACATTCCTTCTGCAATCATGGAAACTCTGAGACGTTCTACACAGACATACTCAACAAAGGTTATGATGGCTTAGCTCCAGTCCTAAAGTTAATGTGCATTTTAAAACTTCTCAAGAAGGTGAATTCAATCTCCTTCATTGTTCTATGTTTGAGTCCAAAGAGAATTTCAGTGTACTTTTTGTCGTTTACAGCTGTCATTGCTTAGCTCTTGAATGTGAGATTCCCTCATGACTGATGAAAGTTGTCTAGTTAAGAGTGGGTCAAAGACATGGTCCTGCTCTAGAAGGAGATGAGAAGATTTTTGCAGTTTTAGTCATCTCTACTGCTTGTGATGGCTACCTGAAACCAGTGGGAAGTTTTCTGGAGGTAGTCCAGAAGCTGGCAATATGGACAGCTGAACACTTGCTGCAGTGCTACCATGGTGATAACAGAAAGGACTTAAAAAGGGAAAACAAAGCAGTTGAAAGGAAAAGAAAATTCACCACTATTCCATTCTTCAAATATATTGTTCTTTAAATCATCATTTTAATGCAGTTTCACAGCGTGAGTTGGTATCTCTGAAAAGGAATCTGAAACAGAGTAAGCTTTTTAATGGAGTAGATGTGATAAACACAGGCCAAGTGGCCTTTTTTACATCAAATGCAAGTCAAGCTTGAGCTACCCTTTGCTTAAGGTACTTAACTCATGCTTGCTCAAAATTTTACTGTCATGATTGTCATTGAAATCTTTCAAGGAAAGCTCTGATTAGCCATGTTTGTGAAAAAAGAGTAATTTATCTCCTGTGTTTGTGTGAAGCAGATGAGCTTTTTGCCATCCACAGTGCTGCTTAACCTTTTAGGTCGTATCCCTCTTCCATATCCTGCTTAAGGGGTATTAATCTACTTCAGAATTGGCATGTGGAGTACTACTTTTTCTTTTTGAAAGCTCATGCCATTTGACCTACTTACAACAAATATTTCATCAATTGTAAGTCCCCAGCTAGCATATTTTACACACATTCTAACCTTCTAAACAAGTAACAATTACACTCTAAAATACTTTACTTTTTAAGCATACAAAATGCAACCTTCCTTTGCAGTTGGCAACTCTAAAATGAACTACATGTCTGCAGTATTTTAAAATGTGCCATATTTATCCAACTAAATCAAAACAAGTAAAAAGTTTTCAATTTGAAAATATTTTAAAATTGTTTTTGAATATATAAAATATACCCTTACCTTATGCATTACCTGCAGATTTTAATCGTCGTGAAAGCAAATCCAATTTTTTTGTTCAGATAGCACACTTCTCCACGGTTTTCCACAATTGTTCTTGGCACAGTTTTCTGCTTACTTGACTGTTAAGACACTCTAAGGTACTTCTAAGATACTGTAGTAAACAGAAAAGGAAGAGAGGTTGTGCCTTATTTCTGACTTCCTTTGGTTTTCTTTTCTTGTTACTTCATCTTGTTTTTCATGTCACCTTTCTAAATATTGTGATTTAGATTTAGATTTGCAGTTTTCTAAACTATGGTTTTTGTCTGGAATTCTTGAAAATTTTAAAAGGAACCCAACCTGTAAATATGCATCTTTTTATGATTGCTACCTACATATAAAATCTTCCTGCTGCTCTAAATGCTTTTATTTGATATGCATTTTTATCACCGTTCAAATTAAAAGAGAACAGTTCCTACAGTCCCAGCTTTTGTACTGGATTCAGTTCAACGTGCACTAATGTTGCAAAAAAGTCCTGCTGAAAAAAGGGTCTGCATACAAATTCACCAAGACACATGGTACAAGGGTCTTGTAAAGGTTCGAAGTTTCTCTACCTTTCTGGCACTCTGTCTTCACAGCAAGATTTTATGAGGTATTTGGCTAGTATTTATTTAACAGAAAATAGCAGCAAAAGGTACATTATCCCCTCTGTTATTTATCATTGTCTAAACAAATTTATTCTTGCTGTGTTACATAAAGTCTACTTATGACAGCACCGTAAAGACGTTCTCACAAGTTTGTCCACCCAGATGACAGATACGCCTCAGGTCACTTCTACAGACCAGTTTTCATAAATGTCTTTTTACAGGTTCTGTTAGCATTTTAAAAGTGGGAATAATGCTGCAGTGGTTTAAAATACATCTTGTGATCTTTATGCTAGCTTTCTGCCAGATACAAAGCATAAATGCCTGTCTGCACTGCCACCATCCCAATTCACAGTCTAGTAGTGCCGCTAAAACCTGCTGATGCTATTCTGCAATAGATACATGCTGACAAATGCTGGGAAGCACTGGGAGTACAGTCCTGACTATCAGCTGCCCATAGTTAAGGGGTCTGTCATTTCTATGGACAGAAATGAGAGTTGTTATCTTTGCCCAGTTAATTACTTGGCCATTACAAAATATTTACTTGGCCATCAATAATATTTGCAATGTTTTTCCCTATTTCTTAAATGGAAGATGTTAATAGAATCTACAGCTCATTTTCTGAATGAATGGAGAATATATATGTATGGTCAGTGACTAACAATATTCCAGAGAGATCTGGAATTATTACACTGTGCATAAGCACTGTACTATCTGGAATTTTTACACAGTGCACAAGTACTGTATTTTTTGTTACTCTGCATTGACTTTTTTTTTTTTTAATTCTGAGCTATATTGCCTTTGTTTTTTCTCTTACTAAGTCTACTTTTAGCTTCCATAAGAAGGTCGTAGTCCCTTAATTGTGGACAAAGTGTGATCCAACCGCATCACTAAAGCTTAGAAACAACAGAGAAAAAATATTTTTTTCTGTAATGTTTAGCAGACAATTAGGCACTTTGAGCAAATGGCCTTATTAAAAATTTAAATATAAATACAGATTATTACAACAACACATGAGGCTTAAGTAGTTTTAAAATTGACCATAGTTTTTCCTAGATGATTTACAACCTAGCTTCAATATGTTACACAATTATTTCATTATTTTCCCTGAATACTATTTATTGTGAAAATCTCACGTGTTGGAACAGGCTTCTTTTGTTGCAAGTTTATGATCAAACTCCAACTTGATTTTAGTTTTCAACTTTCTTCTTTTGTATACTGCGATCAACAACTTTTGTACACTGCTAAGCAGCAAGTGTAAATTAATACTCTTCTCAAAGTTTTCCATTTCCTGTAAAATTAATTTACTTGTATTGAACTCTTTTGCAGACACAGCAGGAAAACCTAGTCCTAGTCATTCTGTCTCTGAAGAAAACATGGTCAAGTTCTCAAATCTGTTCTCACACCTTTACTTAAATTGAACCAACTTCTTGTGAACAGTTCATCATCTGAGAGTTTACCACAAGTTGCATTTGCTTTTTTAGCTATGCAGATTAGA
>VYZP01068402.1:55100-168096 GCA_013400635.1 Hypocryptadius cinnamomeus | reverse complement strand
GCATTAAGCACTTGGTTCAGGAGGTGAATTTGATATGAAACAATAGCTCATGTAGACCTCACTGCACAATACAACAGGAGAAAACTTAGAGCTTCTGAATGTGTGAAACTGAGGACCATGGAAAAGGCATGTGAGGATTTGGAGGCCAATGAAGCAGATGGCAGCTAAGCACAAAATGTTTTTAATGAAAATGTGTCCTTATTCATTTCTGAATTAGTTTGACAATGGCCCGAGAAGATACGGTGTATGAGGAGCAGGAGGGAGAGAATGACAGTGAGTGGGAAGAGTGGTCCATATGTGCCTTCTACTAAAATGTTTAAACATATGGAGACAGTAACATGATGTATTCTCACAAATATTCGGAATCTGCTCCTGTTTGTTTACACGGAGCTCAGAAGATAATGCAGTTGAGTGGTGTCGTTTGACATGGCTCCATTGACTTGTGCAGTGCTTACAGTGTGCACCAGCTGGGANTGTGCAGTGCTTACAGTGTGCACCAGCTGGGAATCTGCTCCCTGTTGATTCAGCAGAGTAGTGCTGAAAAACATGTGCTGCACTTTTTTCCCCTCCTCCTTTCTCTCCTTGTCTTCCGCTCTCTGAGGAGTATTCACTGTATTCCTCTGTCCTTTAGAAATGGTGAACATACATGAACTGTGTAGGCAGCAAGAGAAGGGAAGAAGTTGGGAGCCAGNAATATGCAAATTTGGGGTTTTGCTGTTGCCAAAAACTGGAAGCCAGGTGTAGAAGTCTTCAGGTTCTTTCTCTCTGAGAAGGCTGTTTTTCCTGTTTGCAATGGCTTTTTTTTTCCCCCTTAAACACTGAAATATAGTAGATATTATGTATGTCAGCAGAGGACAACATGCTTTTAAGATTTACTCTTTCAGCAGGCAAATTAGATGTGGTATGATGTTAAATGCTGGTCTATGTAACACTAATCCTACCTTTGTTGGTTTAAAAAAAAATTAGGTGTCATATAAACCTAACCATATTTTGAAATGGACAGGTTGTTTGTTGGTTGTATTTGGTTGGTATGCAAACTCTCCAGCAAATAAACATCTTCTGAAAGGAATAAACAGACAAAAAAGATAATAATTGTAAAAGGCACAGTTGGTGTCACTGAGTTAGAAAAATCTGGAGTACGTTAAAAAAAATTTGTTAGTGTTTTCCTTCTGAATGAAGTTTTTTGCTGACTTTTGCTCCCCTCCTGAGAAGTTTGCTCTCCAGCCAGAGGTTTCCCAGAATTTTTATTATGGCTGTGAGAGCATATTTAATTAGTAAGCTGGAATGGCCGCAGAGCAGTTTAGGCCAATCTGCAGTTAATTACTGTAGCAGTGGTTTATATTCTGAGAAAAGGGCTAAAATTAAACAAATGTATACTTGTCATTTTTCTTTGTTCTATTATAGAATGGCATAACCTGGGAAGAATCTTGCAGCCTGCACTAGCCACCTAAAACTATGTGATAATGTTAAGTACTCATTGTGGCTTCCTAGTTTCTTTTGGCACAAAGATTTGTAGAGGACTGTTTGTTTTGAGAGGTCTTTAAATTTGGGAGTTTCATTTTCCAGTATGAAAAGACTGATGCAGTGAGCTCAGTCCGGTGCTTTGTTACGTGTTCCAAAAAAAAAAAGAAAAAATAACTAACTTTTAAAAATACTTTGAAAAGATTTAGAACTTTCCCCCACATTTTTGAATAAAGAATGAAAAAAGTTTTAAGTTTTTGGAAATGCCCTGTGTCTTTTCTACTCACATTTACACACACACACACACACACATTGATCTTCTGAAGACGTCACATTTTGCACTTGCTTCAACTTGCTTTATCTTTGTCAGTCCAGAGGTGTGTTTATGGTCACCAGGTGATGTGCAGCTGCATTTTAGTGGCCATCCATGCTATTGGAGAAATTTATTTTTCTTTGTGTTGTTTGAGATGATGGGAAGGGGTAATCCATGTGTTGTAGAATGAAACAGTAAATGAGGCCCTGATTTCAGTGGCACTAAAATTAGTTTTGGGGGTGGGGTGATTAAATGCATGTGCACAGTTACTCTGAGTGGTACAAACTGTTTTACATAGAGACCATTCTAATGGATTTACTTGAGTTGTCTTGTGCCAAGAAACTGTTCCACTGTCAGAAAAAAAGCCCTGTAGAAGTGCAGTTGGGAGGTCACTGATAGGAAATAGTAATTCCTTGGTTTTCTGGGTTATGTGTGTTCATTCCTCAGTTGAGTTTCTCTGATGCTGTGTGGTAAAGGCTGGGGAAGAAAAGAGTGCCAGTTCTTCCTTACAGGAAGATACAAAAGCATCACCAGGTTGCACACTGTGTGCCTGACAACCTCCTAATGGGGAGTGCTTGAAAAGAAGTCCTGGTCTAACCTCAGGTTATGTGGAAGCTCATGGGAGAAGGGAATGACTGCAGCCCAAGGGGCCTGAGGCTGTGGAGCAGAGGGGGAGAGGGAAATGATGGCTGTGATCACACTGAGTGAGGATTTCTAAGATGATGTTTATTTATTTTGAACTTAAAATAAGAAGAATAAAAGGAAGTGCTTTAAAAGTTCAGTCACATCCTAAATTTACTTTTAGAGGTACTGTGTGTTAGTGATGTTTCAGAAATTTGATAATCTGGTGCTAGCTAGGGTTGGAAAGGGAATGCTTTGATTTTACTTGCAGCACTTTGCTGTTCTTAATGGTTTGTTTTCATCCTGGAGCAGACTGAGAGTGATGCCCTGTTTAGAGAACTTTTTGGTTTACTTTCCTGTGCAGCAGTGCCGTGTTAAATCTATGCAATTAAATACAAATCTAAACTTGAACCAGATCTTTCATTAATGTGCTTAACGTGGATTTCCAGGCTCCATTGATATATATTAGACAAATGTTTGTTAGTAGAATAGACAGTTGTATTGGATAGCTAATTAGATGTAATGTAAGGCTTTAATTTTATGATGAATTTGCAAAACAACTGGGAGCTGGGAACAGCTAGCAGTGTTATAGGGAAAATGTCAGGGAAATGTCAAGTGTAAAACTAAAAGAAAGCTGTGTTTTTGCTGTGTTCTTGTAGATGTCACAGGGACAAGGCAAACTCAGCCTGGCTTAGCATTTTCTGCAGTTCTCTGTGGCTGTTATCCATGCCATGAGTCCAGCTTGGAGTGGGTTGTGAGTTTTCCTAGGTATTCCAGTTTTGGCAGGTAATGCTTGTATAGATATCAGACAAAGGGTGAACCTGAGCTGCAGTCTTCTTATCTTGGTGGGGGACCCTAAAGTGATCTGTCCTCCACCTGTCCAGTTGTTCCATTTTTCATAGAATGTATAGAAAATCATGTTTTGTGATGACTAATCTGCAATTAAATTTGAAATGTACTGAAGGAAGGGGAAACTTAGGCTCAATCCTGGATAGGAATCATGTTCTCTAAAAATTTTGCATAGGAGGAGCCATTTTCCTATTTGTCCTTCCCCAACACACATGAATGTAGGAATTAATTGTCCTTAAGCATTTTCGTAAATAGTTTTTATGTGGCAAACAAGTTTTTCAGTGTTTAACAGTCCTGAAGAAGCCTTTGTTTAGCCTTTTTCCCCACTAATAATGGGATTTCCTTCTCCAGTCTGTCTATGAGAATTAACTTCTAATAAAAAGATGCTCGAATAATAACATGTTAATACAGATTGTCGAATTGCCTTTTTCTTCTGAGGTGAACTCAGCCTGGTTCAGTTGTCGACTGTCTCTTCCTCCCCCTCCTTTTGAGCGTTGGGAATGGAATGTGCATGTGCTATCAGGCGAGCGCTAAAAATGATTTAGCAACAAGTTTGCCCACCATAAAATGGGGAAGAGTCTGAGGTGCCCCGGAGCCTGGCTTTTTAAAGCTGGAAACCATGTGCCATTCTCTCCATATTTTTTTGTTTACTGTTTCTTGCTGGGCAAAGTGAACATGTAGTTACCTGCCCAAAGCACAGTTCTGTATGCCTGGGCTAATTATTAAATGTATTTGTGTAGCCCTTGACAGTGTAGGCGAGAATGACTTCAGCACATGACTCTTGGGAAAGGCTGGTGGGTTTTTTTTGGAATTTGGTTGCTGAAAGGGATTTGAGGGGCAACTCAAAAGTTCTCAGTTGTTGCTAGTTAAAGTTCGACTTAGGCTCTTAGGTGGATCAAACATCTACTTTGTATACCAAGTGTGACCCTCCTGATGTGCTTTTTCCTGGTTGCAACATATTGGGTTTATAGGCGCTTAACTGTTCCCCCCTCAATGAACACTGCTCCATGGCTGTCCAGACTCATCTTCCCCCATTAATGGCTTCTCTAACTTTTCAATCAATTGTGGGGTCAATTTGTCTTCATTTGTTTATTGTTTTTTTTTAAATTATTTTTTCCAGCTGATGTGCGAGGGATATAGATGGATGATTAAAGGTTATGGTTTTGGGAAATGATGCCATTTAGGAAGCATGTTTGAAGTGTTGGGTGCGCAGAGAAAGTCTTTTATATCAACGCAGGCCTTGGGAGGAGGAGATGTTTTTCTATGTATAGAAACTTCCCGTATAGGATAGCAAGGGAAGGTTGCAGGGGGGTTGCCTGTCTCTTTAAGTGGGTTTATAATTGGCTAGGAATTTTTGTCAGCTTAGTCACTGCAGCATTCAGCGGATGAGGGAAAAAAACCACAGGCCCCAACCGTTAGGGCCGTGGATAGGCTCTGTCATCCCAAAGGAATGCATGTGAACAAAACACTTTGTGCGGTGCAACCGTTGGCCTAAACAGTATTGCATTCTTAAAGCAGCTCTGAGTCACATGGAGCAGATGGATTGTTTCACTAAAATGGAAGTTATGTATCACTGAATGCTCCGATGGAGCTTTCAAGTGTGGTTCCAATAGGTCAGAGTGATGAAGGGGTGTAAAGGAAAAAAAGATAAAATTCAGCTCCTTCTTGTGTGGTTGAAATAGTTTCTGTGGTGTTGAAAAGGTAAGAAAAGTGTTTCACTTTGTTAATTACTGGGCTGGCACACGGGCCTCAAAAGTTTCTCCTTAGATTTCAGACAAGCATGGTCTTAATTCTGAGGCACTTTTTTTTTCATGCTACCCAAACTAATCCAAAGAAACTCTTGTTTTGAGTGGGACAGGGAGGGGAGAAAAACCCTGCTCTAAGCCCCAAACCTGTTGGCTCTTCTCCCAATGCAACCAGCTGCTCTGCTCTTCCCCTCCCTGCCAGCATTTTGCCCCAAAATCTTTCTTGAAGCTGTTCTCTCTAGGGCCTGGAGTATATTGATTGGTGAGGGAGTAGCTCTGTCTCTGAGGATGCCCTATCCCTTTATTTGGTTTTATCTCTTCCCTTTGAGGGATTTGAAAGGATCTGATAGGAGCGTTTCCAGTCTCCAGCCTTCAAAGGGTGCCAGGGAGGAGCTGCGACTTCTGCCTGAACAAATTCAGAGCTGTCAAGAGGGGTGTTTTTTTTTTTTTTTCCCCTTCCCATTTTGCGGGGAATCCTCTTTAAAGAGTGCTCTAGGATTTAGTGGAAAACCCAGCCTCCAGTTGGTCGATATTGACAATTGCTGTTGTTTGGCAGGCTGGCACTGGTAGGAGTGCAGCAAGTTTGGAGGTCTTAATCCAGTTATCACGAAGGCAGGTGTTTCGGAATTAGTGCCTCCCTGTGCTGTATTAATTGAATCTTAAATCATTACAGCACAAAGGGGAAACATTGACTAAATTCCCTTCCATCTCTGGAGCTTTCCTCATGAAGGCAGCACATGAATAGGAACTCTTTCTTAGAGAAGCTGGCTTACTCTGAGTGCCTGTGAAGGCTGTTTGGCAGAATCAGAATTGACTGGTCCACGTGAAGCGCTACATGCAGAACCAAAATTGCAGTGAGTCACTGTCTGCTCTGTCTTTTGTGATCTGAGAGTCTGGGATAAAGTACTGCAGTGGGTGTTACAGATAAAACCAGTATGCAAATCCCTAATTCAGAGATGAAGCCTTCTTCCTCTTCTGCTCACTGCAGTTGTTTGTCTGCGTGCATCCATTTCTCTTCTGTAGAAAAGAAATTAAAATAATCAGTAATACCTTGCACCAGGAGATGAAGAGCGTGGTGGCAGGGAAAACAAATACTGCTTCCAGCAAACCAGCTGTAGAGATCTTAAATTCAAGGGCTGCTTTAGGATCAAGTGGTTTACAGGAGAAGAGAAGTAATTGGAATTCATCTTACAGATGAAAAAAATCAGTCTTCCTAGGCAAAAATTTTATTATTTTCTACCCTTAGGATGCTGCTTTGAATGGTTAGTTATCTGCACCTGTCAGATGATCTTTTTAGGAGAAAAGGTATGAGCAAGTGAGAGGGCATTTTTGGAGTGGAGAATGCAGTGGAAATCTTTCAGCATGTGCCTGGTGATAGTGGGAGCCCCCTGAAGTCTGTGGTGATCACAGGTCCCAGCTCCAGCTCCCTGCCTGGTCTAAAAGGAACATTTTGCTCTGTGAACCAGCATTGCTGTTTTAATCATAGCACTGTTTTTTTAATGGTACTCAGATCAGTGTGCTGTACCTGTCCTGTGCTGTTCATGCTCTGGATTCTGGATACAGTGTCCATATGCTTTCCAGTAGATAAATTCAACAACATGTGTGTAGTAGTACCTGAAAACATCAAGCTGTGAAGCTTTCTTGGTTTCCTTGTCTACTTATTAAATATTTATTGAAATGGTAGCTGGCCTGGGATGAGGGAGGAGGAGGAAATGTTGTTCAACAACACAGGGCTCACCTGTCACCATAAATGGTGCGAAACTCTGTTTACATTTAGTGTGCTGTAATGGGGTTACTTCAAGGAAATTGCATAGCAAGAAGAAAAACATTTGCTTTTCTGTGCATGCTGAGTGGGCTGCATGATCTGACCTGTATATGAGGGTGCTGCCTGGACAAAGAATGTCATGAGCAAGTGGACAGCTATTTTGCAATGTTATCCTACTCATTCTTCTAGTATCCAGGAGGCATTGGAATTGGTGTGAATAACTGTGCCATGCCTGGTTAAACACAATACCCTAAAGGAGTTAGAAAAACCCTAAAAGGATGACATCCCCACCCCCAAATCTTACAGCAAAGGGAAAGGAGGTTCCCACAACAGCGGCAAGTGTGGCAGTAACTTGCCTGGGTTCTCACAAGCTGTCTTTCTTCTCAAACCTCTGCTTTTCTGTTCTCCTTCCCAACATGTGTTTGGGAAACTGGGAGCCCTCCCTTTGCCTGCCTGGCCCTTATCTCTGTTCTCTGCAGCAGCACAGAAATGATGTGCCTGTCCAGTTCATTCTGCTGCTGCTTGGTAAACTAATGAGCAGAGGCACTGCAGCTGCCAGGAGGAATTCCTTTCCAGCAGTTTTGCGAGAAAAGTCAGCAGGATTAGGGCCTGGTTCAAACTTGATTGTTCAGCATATCTGCTATGCAAACCATTTGGGTGAGGGAGAGAGCAACCAGAGTGGCAACCAACTTTGCTTGAGGCAGAAACGAACTGTGGGAACAAGGAGGAGACTGTCTTGTTCTTTATAAACCATAGTCTGCTTAGAGCATTTTGGTGTGCTTGAGTACAGACATATATATATGTGTGTGTGTGTATGTATATATATGTATTTTTTTCTTCTCTGCAGCAACACCCTGAGTAAGTGTCTGTCCTGGTTTAGAGGAAACAATTATTTCAAAAGCCTTTCTTAATAGCTTTCTTAATCGCCTTTTGAGCTTCTCTCATGTTTTGCTGCTTGGATGTGCCTGCTCGTGCCAGATCGTGCACTGGATCTCACAGTTCTGGAGCACCTACTTAGTTATCTATCTAGGCAGGGAGTATTGGGGCACCTCCCAAGTATTTAAAAATAGAAATAAACATCTCATGCTTACTCTTCCTTCCTTGATTAAATTTATAGGGTTTGTGCTGGGCTTGTTTTGCTTTGTGTGGGTGAGTGGGTGTGTCTTGTGGATGAAAAATTAATTGTGAGAGAGCTGGAATATGTTTGGGAATATGTCCATCCCTTAGTTTGGAAACTGTAAGGTCTTTGGTCGTTTTGCTTTCTGGAGTCAGTTTACATGAAGGTTCAGCTTTCTGTGCTTTTAAGTTTATTTTGGTGTGTTTTTTTGGTTCTCAGTGACTATCTAGTGAAATGCTGCTGCTGTGGGAGGCTGCACTCCCAGCTGTGAGAGGTGATCTCTTGGGTAGCTTGAGCCATTTCCATGGAGCATTTGAAGTATCTGGAGAGAGACCTTGAACTGTATTACCTGGAATTGCAGGTACAGAAGGTTGATTTTGTCATTGTACTGTTGGAAAGACAGTCTGGAAACAGGAACTTTCTAGGATATGATAGCTGAAGTGTAGTAACTGAAATACCAACAGAGGAAGAGTCTAGAAATATGATTATAGTAATGTGTTCCTGAGTAGAATTAAGTGAAGGAGGTATTCAACTCTCTTTTAATTTACTTGTTGAGTGCTTTGTTGCACTAGTAATTTCTTTTTCCATTCTTGTGAAGCAGGTGTGGTTTAACCTACCCACATGCTGGAGTAATAAACACTTAGTGTTGTATGTAATACATGGAAAATAAGATTAGCAGAAATAATAAAAACACAGTGTTTGTGCTGCTGCAGATGGGAGAGCTGAAGGGACAGCCAGGGGCAAGTGATGAACCAGTTAAACAGGGACCAGGAACTCAGGTTTAGCCAGCCCTTCTCTTCTGAGCACAAACATGGATACAAGTTACACTCTGATTGAAAACTTGTTTGTTTGCCTTTGCCTCCCTGCTCCCTGAGCCAAGCTGCCTTAATTATACAAGGGAATTGCTTCTCAAAACAACTTCCAGATAAATCATTATCTGTACTTGAATGACTCTTACATCTGTAGCAGTCTTGTCTCCAGGTGAAGAAAGTATTCCTGAGGGTCTGTTCTAAGTGCATTTCCTTTGGAAGGCTTCTCTTGACATGCTTTAGTCTGTTTCCTCACTACTTATTGTGTAGGACTAGGCAAGAAAATAGTAATTGTAGAGAAGAATATTCTGGGCCAGATGGTTTGCTTTGTAGCATAGAGTATAGAGGGCTGCTTGATTTCTTACATCTTTTATTTCTGCTACTCTGGGCTGTGCCTTGGGTGGAGAAACTCTTTGCTAGCTTGGGACACAGTGGTGCAGGTATCAGCAGCTTCAGGTAAAGCCTAGACTGGGATGTGTTTTAGAGGCCTGTCCTCATCAAGTGAACTTTAATTAAGGAAGCATCTCGTATCCTTACTCTCTGGACATTCTGCCAAAATGGGTTTGCAAACCAGGGATTCTAAATGAATGCTGGGTGTTTCTCTGTGAAAGCATCACTCTCCATCCTAAGGCAATATGGATAAAATAAAGCATCCTCCAATTTATAGGAAGGATTTTTGTATATATCAGCTTTCTGTCACTGGCAGAACTGCTGCAGACTTGCCACTGATTTCTTATCTTGTTCCCTGCTCCTTATGTCATCAGTGTATTTTTTTCCTATGAAGCAGTGGCGTCATACTCTAACATAATATTTGGATTCTCATTTTAACAATTGACATGGGTTATCAACATTTTCTGTGAATGAAAAAGGAAAAAAAGGTGAAATTTGGTTTGTCAGTGACGTACCCTGATTGATTAACAGATTTTGTTTCTCTTAATGCAGTGTTCTGGTCCACAGCTCTCTGGTGGGTGGTCTGACAAATCAAATGTAAGGTGCCTGAAACCAGTAGTCCTATTTGAAAATCTAGACCAGAGGATTTTGCCAAGTGTAAACATTGTCTCATGGTGTGAAAAACAACCAAACAATTTTGGTTCATTAATATAATTTACTTGAAGACTGACAATGCACTTGACATGGCTGTTTATACCCAGGCTTTTATGCCATTCATATATCTGATGGGTTTTTAAATTGGTTGGTTTAGAGCAGGCCAACCAGAAGTGGCTTTTATAATCCATAGTAGTAATTTCTAGATTCTGCAATTACACTGGATTTATTTATTTAAGCAGGCACCTTATAATTAATCTTCTAGTTGGCTTTGACAGCAGTTTTGCTGGGTCTTTCCATTGCTTTTTTTTTGCCTTTTTTTAAAGCCTGGAAGTCAGAGAGCCTTTGATTATTGCAGCTATTTCTGTAGGTAGCTAGAAAAAAAAATCCCCAGTTTAGCTGTGGAATTGGGTTCCATTCCACTCCTTTTGGAGCCAGTGGTGGGCACTCCTTGTGATTTCACTGTGCTTCATGGCAGAAGCTCCAAGCCCAGCATCTGCCTCAGGCTGAGCTGCCCTGGAAGCACAGAGGGGTGGGGAAGGTGCTGCAGGTGTGTCCCAGCATGGGGCAATGTCCTTTCCTGGACAGTCAGCCTGGCTGGGGACAGAGCAGCACCTGGGCTGTGTCTGTCTCATGCTCCATGCACAAAGAGGAGGTGGAAGTGCCAGGCTGTTGCTGTGTCTCTTCCTGTGTGTGGATCCCCTCGGATTTTGTGGGCTTTTTTTGTTTTTTTTTCAGAGCAGTTCCACCCCACATGGGTCACGTGGCTCTAATTGGGCTGGTGGAATCTCCACAGTCCTGTGTGTTCCCCAGGGTTTGTTGTTGTCAGACCTCATTTTACCCCCCACACCCTTCATCCTCTTTTGTTAATCCATCAGTTTTGGGAATGTCTGAATAGTGTTTATTACTTTTATTGTTTGGGTGGGAAAATGGCCATGGAGCTTTGATTGTTTTATGGTAAGAGAAAGGCCTTGTGGAACCCCAGGCACTTTGTTGTTTTTTTTTTCATTTAACCCCAACAAGGAGTGCAGAAAAGTAACTAGTAATTTAATTGTAAGTGAAGAATTTCTTGCTGGTTATAGCCTAGGGACATGTTTTATTTGAATCCAAAAATCAACCAGAAAATAAATTTAATTGCTTTCTAATATGTCTTGTTAAAGCATGGATCAGTCTGTGCTGCAAATGAGCTTTGGAGGTTCTGGTGGGAGAGAATGCAGACTCAGTTTTGCTGGTAGATTAAATGCTGGATGTCAGCATTTCTCTGATAACAATGTTGTTGAGAACTGCTCTGGCACACCAGATTCCCCTGCATGCCTGTAGCTGCTGTGGAAGTTAACTCAGGACTTTGGCTTTTGTCATGCTCCATTTGGAAAGTTTGGATTTCAGAAGGGGGAAAATAATGCTGTGTGCTTTTGGCATCTAAAACAAAATTGTAGAAAGCTGGAGCAACTGATTTTGAAGCTTGTGAAAGTAATCTTACATATCTTTCTTCAAAGAATAACTTAATTTTATCATGTATCTTTCAAAAGCTCAATCATTAGATCATTGGTATTATTAAAATATCAACAGACAGATGATGAATGTCTTGTCTTGCCTTGCTGTATTTTTATTGGGTTGTTTAATTTGGGTTCGTTCATTTTTTAAGATACTTTTCTGCAAGACAAAGCCATTTCTCCCAGCACATTTGACATGTATTAAATATATTAGTTTCAGGAAGATGCTGAGCAGTGCTTCTTATGCTCTGTATTCATTCTCCTTTTCCTGTGGGCAAAGAGAAAAAGCATTTAATTATTTACTGTGTTCCAAACAGTTTAAAAATAAATGTTTGTAGACACTTTGCGTCTTTGTCAATTTACATGCTAAACACTGTTGATAATGGTGGGAAACATGTCAGGTGAATGTTTCCTGTATGCAGAAATTTATGTGACTATGGGTTTAAAATTGTCCTGACTAACCCTAGTAAGAAAAGTAAGGTAATTTATCACTATTGTTCAGTTTGTAAAATACGTTGAAAAATCCTTAAACTGATTTTTTGTTCTCTTTTCCAGTATTTTAAAATCCTTATAATCTCTGACATGTCTGAATTTTGGAGGACTTTACCTGATGCTATGTGTCTGTGTCTCCCTGTGTTACGTCTCTGCATGGGCAGCTCTTTAAAATGGGTTTTGCATTTTAAGGTGTGAGATTGAGCTTGGTTTATGGGACAGTCACTTAAGTTGCAATGTCTCATCTGTCCCATAAGGAGGATAATCTTATTTACATGAGTACTGTGGTGCACCAGTGTTTATCAGTGGCTGCAGGTACCTTTTATCTGCAGCATAAGAATTAATGAACATCTTGTTGTTAAAGGCATTTTTTGTTACTATGTAACCCTCTTTTCTTGTATTTCCCTGGACCAGTGATGTATGGGACTATATGTTACATATTTCAGCTTGCTGCTTCTGGAAAATAAATCTGTTTGTGTGGGTATGCTGGAGTTGTTCTGGAAGCACATAAAGCAAAACAGATTTAAATTCATCACTTGACTATAAATACCCAACAGGACAGCTTACAGATTTTTCTTCTAGCTTGCTGCCTTGGGGAGTTGAGGTGTTGTAGAGGAAGGAAAAAAACCCAAGAAGGAATACCCATTTCTCTGTTAGTTTTTAACTCCCTCTTTCATGTCTCTACTTATATATGTGAGGCAAGAACAAAATGCATTGTTTTTTCTTAAGTAAGGGTACAAACAGTCTATCTAGATAATATTCTGATTATCTTGGTGGTTATCATATTAATTGTTCTGTCACTACTGATGGAGAGGTAGCTAGTGAGAATTAACTATATGAGTTCTGGAAGGCCTGATTTTTAAGCTTCTCAGTGAGAGAAGCCAATGTTACCTGTTAGCAGCTTGAATGAGTCACTCAAACTCTAGCTCTTTTAAAAGACTGAAAATAAATGAAATACTTTATTTTATAATTTGTTCATTATTCAGTTCTATTAGGAACTTACCTGTTTTACTTAGTTGTATCTGCATTAAGAACAAGACAAATTTCAAACGCTTTTCTTGTCTCCAGGGCGAGTTTAGTTAGGCATAAAAGGAGTGTAAGCACTGTGATTCTAGAATTATGTAGTCAAGGTGAAAGGGAAGGTGAAATGCATTATCTGCTGAAATGCTGGTGCAGGTATGTCTTTGGGAACATGAACTGCTGTGCTGATATTTGCTGAGAAGCCTGAAGTGTGTGTACATCCTGACACTGCTTTTCCTCCTCGTGAGGGAGAACAGTCATTTCAGAAATAACATCTGCCATGACAGCCTGAAAACCCATGTAAATGAACTCTTTTTTTTTGAATTTGTAGCTGAAATGTCTCATGGGGTTTTTTTTGACTTCTGTTTACACTGGTGTAAAAACTGTTTGTCTCCTTTTAGCATCTTTCTGCAGCCAAGTTCAGTTACGAAGGAATAATGTAAATTTGGCCTAGGAAAATAGGTCAGTTCTATACTTAAGTGTGTGTGTAAGTGGTAGTTAGTGGGTAGCCTGCAGAAAGGAACAGTGACTTTGTTTTGTTGATTGATAAACACGTCAGCCATGGCACAGCCCTGCCTTGGCTGATCTGGCCTCTCAAGGCCACTCCAGACAGCACAAAAAAAGCATCACTGCATGTGAAATGACAACTGTGGTCAGATTAGTTAGTCCAGGTATCACTCAGCAATATATTATGTATAAGGTTTTGGTGCATATTTATTTTTATTTTAAAGGAGCAAACCAACACTGATGTGTCTTCTTATAGCCAGCTCAAGTCACCTGAAATGTTCTTTTGAGCCTTCTAGGAGCATGACTGTTCTTTGGGACATAAAAGAAATTGGAAAGGTTTTCCTGTAATAAAATAAACTTTTAGCAAGCAGAAATTTTACGAAGAGGAGATTTTGTTTGTTTTAAATGGAACAGTTTCCCTCAGGAATAACTGGTGTGTGGGAACAAATACAGAAATTTAAATGCTGTGGTAGGAGAATGTTGGAAAGACAAGTTTATATCAATTTGTACGAGTGAACCAAAAGGTCTTCCTGGAGGATCCTTTCTCAGAAGGTAAGGCATGGCTTGGAAAGGTAAAGGTCAAGTCAACTCATGGGAGAGAGGCTTAGATCTGCACATGAGGGAAAACATCTCGATCCTCAGCAGCTTTGCTGGTGGGATAATGCTGTTGGAGGGACAGGGGGCAAGATGTGCTCATGTGTGGGGAAAATGAGATGCAGGACACTCAGATGGCTTGATCAGACGCACATGCCTAAGAGGGTGGGAGTGGAAGGAGGATCACGTGCTGCTTGCCTGGTAATCCATTGAGGAGCTTGTGCCTTGCCAGCTTAGTGGCAATGGCAAGGACATGATGTTCAGTGGGTGCTCTCTCCAGGATCTTGCTATGCCTGTGGATTTTTAAACTTAAAAAATCCCCTTTGTACATCTGATTTGTGTGTAACCACAGTCTGCGGACTAATGAGATGGTGGCATGGGTTTGTTTTTCTGACTCTTCTATCCACCTGTTGGAGTTGGGGATTTACCGGAGTGTGGATGGATAGTGAGCATTTAATTTGTTGCAGCTAGAAGAAAGATGCAGCAAACTTGAATTCTGAAGAAGCTCAAGCTTTTCAAAAAAATCCTCCAGGGAGTCATCCCCGTGAACTGCATTGACTGAGAAGCACTGGCTTGGTCAGGTTACATTTGTAGAAACAAACATGTTTCCCCAAGCCCTCATTACAATTCTGAATGTTTTTAGAGGCCCTTGTCCCTGGGAGATGGCTGGGGCACTGTCAGTGCTCTCTGTGCTCTGTTTGGATTCCCTGTAGCTGGGGTGTGTGGCTGGAGAGCACATGGCTTTTGTGTGGCTCCTAATCCTCTGTCTGAGCATCGTCCTCCAGCTCAGCGCAGAGAGAGGGAAGCTGTGCTGCAGAGGAGTTCAGCCAGCAGCATTTTTATCAATGTGCTTTTATCCAGTGAACCCAAGCAAGCAGAGTAACAATGGGATTTTTTTGTAGCTCATAGGTGGCAAACAGTTTGCTGTGGATGAGGAGTCGGGGTCACTGTCCCTGGGTTGTAGCTTGGTGTTTTTTGCTTGGCTCACACACACGGACTAAGCTCTTTGTCTAGGCTGCTCTGCCGAAGTCTAGGGCTGGACAGTATTGAACTGTGACCTGCAGCAGTTTACTTAGTAATCTTCCATGTCCCTGTTTTACACTAAAGATTCTTCTGGAAATGCCCAAGGGAAAAAAGAGGGGTTGGAGGTGGCTGGTTGTTGAAAGCAGTCAAGTTGTAGTAAAAATGGGCCAATTTGAGAGTTACTGGCACAGTTATGTGAATTTATTCATTATATTTGGCTTGTTTTGCTTTTTGGATGAGACTTACATGAAAGGAAGACTTCAGATAGTGAGGAAGAAATTACTATTTCAGTTCTTCCTCGTTGCTCTAAAGCAGGTAAGGTGATGTTGCCATTTTCATTCACCAGCAACGCGAAAGTGGCAAACTTCTTTAGGCAACACTTGCAGAATTGTATGTAAGACTATTAAATTCCCCTCATTTCCCTGCCAAAAATAGTAAACCTTGAAAAATATGCAAAGCATTCCAGAACTCATAAGTACCAGCGTGCTGAACTACCAAGTTTCTGCATTTTTAGAGCCCCATTTTAGATGCACTGTGGACTTGTTTGTGTTGTTGTCCTGCAGGCTGCCCTGGGCTGCTGCCTTGTCAGATCTGCTGCACACAGGAGGGTCAGGACTGCTCAGTCCTGGAAGGGGAACTTCAAAGAAAACTTAAGCCTTGGAAGAGCTTGACTGATTGGCATTAGGATTCTATTTTTAATTACTGATGCTGCAGTTTAATACTGGAGGCATTGTTGTGCTTTAAACAGTGGTTTTACAGAGTTCAGTGCAGATCTTCACTGCTTGAATCTGCACTTAGCAAAGGTACTTTTTCTCCAGAATTACGGGAGCTGTGTCAGTAGTTCAGAGGACACAACTGTTTGGTGTTTTCCTTGGT
This sequence comes from Hypocryptadius cinnamomeus, assembly GCA_013400635.1. NCBI lineage: Eukaryota > Metazoa > Chordata > Aves > Passeriformes > Zosteropidae > Hypocryptadius > Hypocryptadius cinnamomeus. Next base: position 152,367 of record VYZP01068402.1, on the reverse strand, counting down.
TTTCAATTTGATATTGTCATCGTGGCTTTGTGGACTTAAGTGTGATGCACTATTAATCACTTTCAGAGCAGCTGCTCACAAGAAGTGAGTGAAAACAGGATACAGATTGCAAAGCATGGTGGGATGTTTTGAAATAAAAAACACTTAATCAACATTAACCAGACAATCTTTTTATTAAGTATTTGAGCCCTGTGCTACAGGATGATGCTCTGAGACAAGACAGTTTTACATTTTAAAAAAGTGTTATCCACATCACATAATACTCCAAGATTTAATGTTGGAGTGTGCTTTTGTGTTAGGATCTTGTTAAAATTCTGCAAGAGATTACCTTTGCATTTTGCCTGATCTGAAACCCTGAAATGCTTGATGTTAAATCTGTGAAGTTGTTTTTTTATTTTAAAACGTCATTGCAAATCAAGCAAGTAAAAGGAAGAAAACTAGCCATGCTTACATGCATTTAAGTAGATGTGTGAAGTATTTGGATTTCATATTTGCACAAAACGAATACATTTTTTCAGACAATTAAATATTTTGCAAATTAGTCACACTTAAACTGGCAATTTTTTTGAAGTAACCATAAAAGCATTTTACTGAGCTAAAAAAGTATTTTGTTGTTTCAGCTCTAATCCACATTAATTTTTCTAATTCATCTACCCATCATTGCCTTTAAAATTTCTTGTTCTTTGAAATGCACGAATAAATTTCATCTTTGTATTTGGGAGCAATTTTATAAAAAAAAATTAAAAAACCCTCACCATTGTTTTTTTCAATTTTGCCACACCCACCACAAGATAAATTCCTTAATTTTGTGCCTGGTTGCAGGGTAATCACAGGGAATGGTGCTCCAGCAGCTGCGTGTGTTCAGCTGCTGTTTGTGACCACACCTACGTAAGTCAGCATTGAATGTGGATTTTTGGGATTGTGTTGGAAGTAAGAAAACTTCATCTGGGAATTATCTTTAGCTGTAACGTGCTGAATTGCTGAAAGCTGCAAGCCTCTCTTGCTGCACACAAATCTACTCTGTAAGTACCAGTGCAGTGAGGCACAAGATTAGAAATATTAAAAAAGTAAGGCAAAGCACTTGGGGTTTGTAAGAGTGAAGATGTGTAGCGTTATGTCTCTATTTGGAGAACCATGATATAATCTTATTTATAAGTATCAAATGAAGAAGGAAAATACGCTTTCCTTGTGTGCTCAACATCAGCATCTGCAAAAAGATGGCCCTTATTTCCTTTAAAACAAAATAATCTCCTTGAAAAAGGCTGATTGGAGGCACTCAGTGGTGGTTTACATTCTTGCTGACATATTTCTATGCTAGGTCTAGGTTTGAAACTGAAAATACGTCAGGCCTGTGGCTGATTCCTTTGGTATCAAGTAAAGGCCATACTTGCATCAGCACCTCCTTGCTGAAGCTGATTTTCCTCTCTGTAGCTGGGCAGGAGGACATGAGCTGGTGGTTCCCAGCATGGGGCTGGGATGGGCTTCCCATCTGTTGTGCAGAGTGAGGCTGACACACAAAAAATCCTTCAGCTGTTACCACTGTGAAGAAAACCTTCAGGTGGTGGGGAAACGAAAACCTGTGGAGTCAGAAATAAGTCTTGATGAGTGGGTGGGGTTTTTTCCGTATGTGTTTGAACTTTTGGGGGGTTTTTTTTGTGTGGGTTTTTTTTCCCCCTTGGGTCCCCGTTTGAATTCCAGGAATCTCACCTTAAATAGAGCTACAGCTATTACTGATGATGGGAGAGGAGGGGATGTTCAGAGGGGTGTAGGGTTGGGGGAACCCTGGATGGCTCTTTAGAAGGATCTGGGATGTAAGAATTTTTTTGTGGACTGCTGTAGTGGCAATGAAATTTGGTATTACATAGGTATTAAAGGAAAAATACCTTGAAGATGCCAGTCATCAATCCCAAGCACAGCTGTGCTTTTCTTTTTCTATTTTTTTTTTATTTTGCCCCAGCGTGGCTGGCTTGAATGCTTCCTTGCCCTGTAGCAACCTCTGTGCTGGTACAATTGTTTATGGACTCGAGCAGTGACTGGGAGCAGAGAACTCCATTTGGTTAAAAATAACTTGGTCCCAGAAAATAAACTGTATTTTTAACTTGGATCAAGTTTCCTGGTCCAGAACACTGTATGGCCCTGCAAATACTTGCAGTGACACAAGGTAGGTGCTGCCCTGGTCCTTGGGGCAACTGGGGCACTTTAAGCCAGGTTTTATGTTAAATCCCAGTTGTAATAAGCTTTGCAGAGACATGGGAACCATTTTCAGCTGTATCCCAAGCTTGCAGTGCAGGAGTGTGTTTTGTGGGTGTTTGGGGCCTTTTTGAGTTCTAAGTATTGTGTTAACAAAACAGCTNNNNTTTTTTTTTTTTTGGTCAAGTAACCAATCGGGCTTAATTTTCAACAATAAAAATAGCAAAAAAAAATTCATCCATTTAATACTGAAGTATTTTCATGGAATGGCTTGGGGAGCATGTGCTATGCAACAGGAGGGAGAAATGGTGAATTCTGGAGGCTCACAAAGTGTAGTTCTGCAGGTTCTGTCCTCCTGGGCGCTTGGTGGGGCTCAGCTGCAAAGGTAGGATGGCATTGGAGGCTTGTCATGTGAGGACAGAATGTCATCCATACCTTTTAGAGACATCCAGGGGCTGCCAGGGATCCACGTGGCTCTCAGGGAGACCTTTGCTGCAAGTGCATGTCATCCACCTGACGGGATGTGCCAGTTCACGAGTTGTCTGTCTATTGTCTCCTGTCACCCTCCCTCGGTGGCCTCTTTGTCACATGTCTTCCACTACCTAGAAAAACACATATTGAGCCATCTTCTAGTCCCAGCAGTGTCATAGAACCAACACAGGTCTTTGGGACTTGCTTTTAGCAGGTAAAAATTGGGATATTTCGGAAGCAAAACCGTTCCTTTTTTCAGTTCTAGCAAAAAGCAAAGCCCTGTGTATCTTCCACATGGATAGCAATGAACATGCAGTTGCTAAGGAATGAGCACATCCTGCTTTTCATGTGTGAAGTTTGCCAGAAGGCTCAGTCTCCTTCTGAATGTGGATCTTAATTTCAGGCTTCTTCTTAGGACAGCAAAAAATTGGGTGGAGGGTGGAGTGCACCCCATGGGCTTGGGGGTTTTGAACTTGACCTTGCATCTGGCTGAGACAACTGAGATTGCCTGGGGTCAGTCTTCTGCCTTCTTGGGACTTGGTTTCTGCCTGAGTATCACGATGGAGAGCTGAGTGTGGAGAGCTGTGAGGATCACAGCTGAGCCATAAGCATTTTGGGAACAATGGATCCATGTATGATGTGGGGCTGGGGGGAAAGTTGGTATGTGAGTTGTTGTGGTTGTTGTTTTCTTTTTTTAAGAATGTGATTTAGAAGTGTTAGGAAATGGAGTGAAACCACCTTCCTTTTGTTTGTTTTTTTTTTTCCCCCCCCCTTCACATCAGAAAACTCCTCTAGCATGGTCAATCTACTTTAATGAGGGATCTGGCAGTGGGATGCCTTGGTTCCTAATATGGCAGATACTACATCTGCTTCCTGTATGTTATCAGACATGTTTTTAGGTCTGGGCTGTAATCTGCAAAGCTCTTGTGGAACTGGCCTGGTTATTTTAGAGGCCTTTTCAGTCTGTGGTCTGGAATAACACAGTAATCGGGGGCTCCAAGTGGACAGGGTTTAAAGTGGTAATATCTGGGGCCATGGGGAGCTTTCCTAGCAGCACTTAGCTTAGAACTCTGTTATGTGTGATACCAGCCTGAGCCTGGAATTCACTGGTTTTAGGGTGAGATGTGAGAAGATGGGATTTTACAGCAGGTTTATCTGTGCTGGTAGCTATGAGAATGCTCCAAGTGAGGGACCTTCTAAGAGACCTTTTCTGTGCCAGTGCCTGAAGATCATGCCTGAAGTTCTTCAGGGTTTTAATTTTTTTTACATAATTACCATGTTTTTCTATGTCTGATTTTTCTTTTTTCTTTATCTTGTAAAGAAATATCTTCCATTTTGCTGTAGTAAAAAAATACCTTTATTTTGCCTGTGTCATGAGCATAACTTTAAAGAATTGCTTGTGAGAAGTGCTGGCTTAATCGTCTAGCTTGGGAGATGTGTGTGATTTTCAGAGATATCCCTATTTCACACTCCCTTTGGATTTTTCTGGTGAGAAGAAATAAATTCCAATTCCTGAAAATTCTCATATATAAAAATCCAAACTATTTGTGGATGTCTGCTGCTGAATGAAAGTGTGTTGGCTATCGGATGCTAAGATGTTTGACAAAAGACTTCAGAGTGGCAGGAGTGGAGGAGGTGGGGAGAATAATGTTTGTTTGAAGATCAGTGCACCCTGGAGAAGAAATTTATTATGATAGTATCAGAGTAAATAAAGTCCTCCTTTGGTGTAGTTTTGTTTGTGTCTTTTTAATTAGCACAATTCCTTGGGGACTGCTGGAGATTGACCTGTGTGGGTTTATGATAAGGATGCGTAAGAAATTTTTTTGTATTTTGTTGTAAGTAGGTTTTTTTTTTTTCCCCCTCTACAACTGATGGTTGTAACTTTGGTTACCAGTAACAAAGGAGAAAATTTCTTCTTAATCATTCTGTTGCAGTGGGTGGGAATTATCCCAGGTTTAGTGTTTCTGGTACAATGTCTGCTGTGAAAACAGAAAAGGCAGTAGATGCACACTCAAGTTATGAGTTCCATTTCCTTTGTCCTGCATTCTGAGGTCAACATCAGCATGACCCATCAGAGAAGTGGGACTAATCCCAGACCTTCTTAGTTGTGGCAGGTATTTTATGTTAGGAGAAGCATATTTTATGTCAGGAATCGAGTGGAATTGGCATTGCAGACGGAAGGTAGAGCACTCAGATAAATGCTTATTTTAGCTTACGAGTAAAGCCAGAATCTGTGAACTCTGGGGATGTTCTGAGGGCATAGCATGCTCAGAAATGTGTGACTTTGTTTTGTGCAGCAGCTTCTTCCCCTTCATTGGCTTCAGCTGCTGATCATTGCCTTTCCCTGCTGTGCATGAACCTTATAATCTCCCCTGGAGTCACCCAGGCCTCAGAAGCTCCTTTGAGTGTTGCCAAGGCAGACAACCACAGCCCAAGGTGCTGAGCAGATCTTTGGCACCCAGCTCCCTCCTGCAGGCACAGGGGACGTGGGCAGAGCTCCTCATGTGTCAGGCAGGGAAGGTGGAGGGCACTGGCAAGGCTTTGCCTGCTCTCCTGCAGTGCCCAGTGCCACATGCCAGCCAAGGAAGGATCCTTGCTGGAGTCCTGTGCTCCAGGGCTGCTTGTCCTGCCTGCTCCAGCACTGCCTTTCCTTCCCCAGCCTGAATTTATAGGGTTAGACTGGGCACCAGTTAATCCACTGGTGTAATTTTATGAAGAATTGAATCAAATTGCTTTCCCACTCACGTGTTTTTACAGAGAGAGGAGTAGTTTGTCTCATAATTCCATGAATTATTGATTACTCTGGGCTTCCTTCCAATCTCAGATCGTGCTGCTGCAAAGGTAGAGATGTCCCTGCTCTGCAGCATCACTGAGATCTGGTGGCAGAGAGGGGACTTCATCAAGTTCAGTGTTAGAGTGAACTAACAGTGAGATAGCAGAAGCCCTGTGAGACCCGGGGCTACTTTAGCCCTGCTAATCACCACTTACAAGAAATATGCCTGTGGTTAGCAGCAGATCTGCAGTAACACAGGTCACTGTGATTATTCTTCTACCTTGAAGAAAGCAGTGTGCTTGGAGAGCTGTGTAATGTGTGTATGTATTCTCATGTCCCCATCCCTGGGACTTAGACTGCAATAAGTAAAGTTTTCTAAAGCTTCCAGTATTTTTCTTCTTTACTTATAATAAAGGGATGGAAAAACCCTGTCATACGGTTTTGGCATCAAGTACTTTGCTTAGAGAATAGGGTGTTGCAGTTTCCCTAGACAGCAGGATTTAGAGCAGAGACACATGGGATTTTCAGTCTTGGAGTGGATGATGAGCTTGTTGTGTGTGCTGCTCTCAACTGAAACATCACAGTTTTATCTGAGCCTGTGGGGCTTTTATTCCCCATTTATAAGAACTGGGCACTGCTTCCTTGCAGGACTGCCATGCCTGTAGTGGACATTGCAGTGGCCCTTTTCTCTCCCTTACAGAAGTGCACTCATGTGGTGTGTGCTGCTGTGGGGCTGCAGCTCAGGCACTGTGCAAATGCCTGAGTGTTGATGGAGGGGCTGTAGAAATACCCATAATGTTGCTGCTGCTCTAATCCTGCCCTTGAAAGCAAGAATGTTGGTGGAATCTTGGTCGTGTTCTTTAGGTCTTGCATTCCTCAGTAAATAACAGGATTTGACTGTAAAATGCCATTTGGGGTTTGAGTGAGGAAGTGCATGAGAGGCCCAAATGCAGTGGGGATGCTCTTGGTCTGTGCCTTCTGAGCAGGGAGAACAGGCTGTGGAGTCAGTTTGTGAGGCTGTACTTCAGCTCTCTGCTAAAGCGATTGAGATTTATATTGTCTTTCCTCTGGAAAGACAATTGAGATCTATATTGTCTTTCCTCCTCCCCGTGTCCTTACTCTTTTCATACAGAATTAAAGGAGGTGAATCTGGGATTTTTATCTGTTGAGGTGGAGGCTCAGTGTTCTGCAGTGTAATGCTCTCTGTAAGAAATGCACTGAGGTTGATCCTTTCTCCCATCTGACAGTAATGAGGGGGGCTGACTTGAGGCAGGAAGCATCTTCCCATCCTTCTCTGATAATCCAGGCAGCTTGGAAAAGCTTAATCAATGCGGGCTGGTTTACAGTGTTTACTGTGTGTGGCAGAGAAGAACTGCAGCACTTATCGCCCCTCCTGTTTTTCCTGTCTCTAGAAGCTTAAAACTGTCACTCCTCAGGAATTCCTCATGCTGCAAATCCCCATTTCTCTGGTGTGCTTGTGCTTCCTAAATGACCCTTATCTGTAGTGACAAGGCTTTAGTGACCAGTCGATCTGGATCTGGGTGGCCACTCTGTCTTATCTTGCCACATTGACTTTATTTTGAGAGCAAATTCTGCTGGTCATAAATGGAAATTACTGCAGTTCTTGCTGACTCCCTGGCAGTTTGAATCCTGCTTTAGAAGCTGGATAAGAGTTTTTAGATAAGAACCCTTAAAAAAAGTAGAAAAGTAAAAAAGATTTGGGCTTTTGAGACTGTGCCTTTCTGATGGTTGAATGTGGGACTGGTAAACAGCTCTGCCATTAACAGCAATGTAAATTCCAGCATATCCAGTATCCTGTGGTGGCTGTGCTGACTGAAATTGTATTAGTCAGTGCAGAGGGCACAGTCAACTGATGCTGGTGGCATTCAGGCAGCTGCCTCTGGTAGTTTTGTTCATCACTTCCTTTTAATCACACAGAATTCCAAAGGCAGTGCATTTTAAAATTTTTTTTCTCAGTTGATTGATTTAGTAGACCTGGTAGAACCAGTGTGGACAATGTCCCTCCTGTAGTGTCAGGCACTGAGGCCATGGAGTCCTGCAGCTAGGTTGGGTGGCTGTCTCCATCACTTAGAATGAAAAAACCCAGTGTTATGTGGTTTTGAAAATCCAGCAGCAAAGAGCTCAGTCTGCTCTCTGGCCTACACCAGAATCTTCTGGGGAGGCAGAGGGAACATGGAGAACACACCACTGTGGTGTTGGTGGCTTTTTTTTGTTGGAAAATGTCTCTGTTTGAAGGCTCTGGTTGCACAAACTCAAAAGGGAGAGCGAGGCTTTGTCAGCAGCTCTTTGTCCCTGTGGATCTTTGGAGTTTTGTACAATTAGTCCCCTATCAGTGTCAAACGTGTTTGAAATCTCTCCAAGGCTTACCGCTTACGTTGAAGTCACGTCAGTATTTTTCCATGTTAGAAGGATCCCTCTGATGCAAACAAGATGCATGTGTGAGGACAAAAGCTGCCTGTACCTGCCAGGTTGTTAGGTCAAGCAGATAGCAGGGAACTCTGGTTTTCCTTGCCCATTGGTTTAATTTTTAACCCATTGGGGTCCAGACCTGTTGTCTTCCTCTCTCAGCACAGCGTGGACATATAGAGGATAGAGACTTCCCTTGCTTCCTGGATGACCTTAAAAGGCATCTCTCAAGGACTTTTGGTTCTGAAAGACATGTAGCTTTTTATGAGCAGTTCACCACGCAAGTTAAAACCCCTATATCATGGTCTTCAGGAGAGTTCAGCATGTGCTGTTACTCCATAAATGCCTTTGCAGGCCATACATGGTAGCTCAGGACCCTCCTTAACAAGTGTGGCTGTATTGTCCTACCAGAATAAAATCTCCTGGAGCATCCCAGTAAGCAGTTGCAGACAGGAAACCTCCATCTCACTGAGGAGAGTGTTACTGGCTCTTGCAGGGACCTCAGTGATACCATTTTTCTCTATCTTAATGAAGCATTACAGTTAGTTTACATAGTGATAAATATAATAATTATTGTAGAGATGGCTGTGTGCCCGAAATGCCTAGAAAGCTGAACATGAAATCTTTTTAATGGCATCATAATGGTCTTTGTAAGTGTTACAGATTTCCTAGTGTTACATATAATAAATAATGCACATTATTTTCTGGTGAACTTGTACAGCTCGACAGTGAGAACAGACAGAAAAGACTTCATCCTGAGAAGTTTCATTATTTCTGGGGCAACTTTCTCTGGTTAGACAGTGTTCTGCAGTGGAAATGCACAAGTTAGGCAAACTTATTTTGTTAGACTGAAGTGTGTTTGTGAAACCAGGGGGAGATGAAAAGGAAACATATACCAGGCTTTGGAGAGTAAGTTCTGTGTCTGCCTCTCTTTGCTAATACATTTTTATGCATTAATTTCTGATTTGTAAATAATGCATTTCAGAGAACACCCAGCCCTACCCCAATATGCCTTCCTTCCCTTCTCCCTCTTAAATCTCTCAAAGGAAACAGTCTGTAGCCAGTGTGAGATGCTTGTTTGTGGATTCTGCTTCACTTGGCAAACTCTGACTCTTTTCACTTTGGGTCCTATTCCTGGCAAGGGTCAACCGTTTAACTACAGAAATCAGTAGGAAGCTGTTGGACCAAGATGCATCAGGCCAGAGAAAAGCTGTTTGTACTTTTTTTCTTTGGTTCTTCCGGCAGATTTGAATAAAAAATATGTGGAAAAGGATTAGGCCCTTGAGTTTTTAATACTGGAGTATATTCCTTCCTCGTATTTAAAATTCTGTGCTAAGAGTGTCTGCACCACAATAATCTGTTGAAGATGAACCATGAATTTTCAGAATTAGTGCTGAATCCTGTATGGCCCCACCTTCCCTTATGCCTAAGGACCAGGGTTTCCAGCAGCTCCACGTTTTTAGGATGTGTGAGTTGAGAGTTAACAGTCAAACTATTAATGCAGGATAGAACAAAATACTGCATCCATGGCAACTACAAATGAGACAGCACTAAAATCAGTGATTTTTAAAAAATGCCATATTTGTAGTGTTCTGTGAAAAGCAAAATGGGAACAACTAATAAGATGAGAATATTTATATCTCTGGTGACTTTCAGAGCCACGGTTTATTACTTTGACCAATCTTGGTAATTTCAATTTTTGCTTGTAGAGAGCACAGTATCAAAAGCATCTGGCATGGTGATGTTGTGCAGATACTTGATGAACTCAGTATTAGGGACCTATTTTTCCTGTGATTTTGATGCTTTGGCAAGAAATAGAATGAAAAAGAAATGAGACAAAAGGGGTGGGTAGTGAATAAAATATATAGCCTTTTCCTTTAGGAATACAGTGTACGTGGTCTGCTCTCAGTGAAAGTTTTTTGAAGTCTTCATTCCAGTGAGTTCAAGCAGAAATAAGAAAGGTCTTTTAAAATTCTGGTTTCATTATGAATCTTGTCCAGCAGGGCCTTTCCTGCATATCCAAGTGCTTAATTTGCCATGTGGTTGTCATAATCCAGTACTGCCTTTGAACAGGGGCTTCAGGGTATGTCCCCGGTTACACCTGTGGCTAAGGAGTGGGGCTCACCTGACATGTGTTCTAGGGCACAACTTTTCCTTTTTGTAGGCCCAGTGTAGCCTCCTAAATACGAAGAATTTTGACATATCCTGAAGAGCACTCCGCAGACTTACACTCATGTTCTTGGAGGTCCCATGCTCTGTGTAGGGGGCGTTTGTTTAGAGGGGATAATGTATGCAGGGCTTTTTGCATATTCAGAAAGAAATAGACATATAATATGCACATAAATATTTTTATACTGTGTGCAAGGTAATTAATCTAGTGAATCTTTTATATTTTAATTACCCTCTTTCACCCTACAGACTACCAATTTAGAGGGCTGAGCAGTTCCAGGCTAGTAGTCATCAGTCTTGTCTGATGTTATTCTGTTTGAATTGTTGCTTATGCTTCATTTCTGTCCTAACCAGAGACTTCTCAGGGCAGCCCTGTTCATTTCATTCATCTCAGGGCAGATGCTGTTCATTGCAGTGGTCAATATGTTGAAATAGTGTGGTGGATGTGGAGGTCTCTTGTCTTTTCCAAGGTGACTGGAAGTGCTGCTAGTGGATTCAATCACTTTACACCGAGTGCTGCTGCAGACTGTGAGCTCTTTCCTCCTCCGTGCCACTGGAAATAAATGGGTTTGCTTTGCTGTTTTGGACAACAAGCTGATGTGCTGGAAGATGTTGCCAATACCTGTTTTTCCTAATGGTTTAAAAAGCTCATTAAATCTGCTTGCTTGGTGGAATTGCCAGTGAGCTCCTTCATACCATGTCAAGTGTTCCCTTGTTTCTCTCCTTGGGTCCTGGGCGGCTGCTGGTTGGAACAGGGAGCCTGGCAGCGAGGGTTCGGTGCCTCAGGCTGCTGCGTGGCTAAAAGATGTGCTTTGAGAAGGAGACATGAAGTCTCCCTGGCTGTGGAAAGCCAATTACTGTGGGGCTGTGCAGTGTTAGAGCTAACCTTGGCTCTGTGGTGAGTGTTGAGGGCAAATGTGCCGCTATGAGATGCTTCCTCAGAGCTCGTGTTGGCCCAAGGAGTAGGAACAGAGGCAGCCACAGCCCTTAAATCTGCCCTGCTGAAATGTAGGAACAGGTATGCACAATGATTGGCAGTGCTGGGAGAGGAAACAGGGAGGGAGATGTGCTTTGGTGCAGCAGCATGCAGAAAGCCAGAGGGGTCTGCTGGCTCAGGCTCAGGGCTGGAGGTTACCTCGTCCAGAGCTCACATTCAGGACAGACAATATACTTCCTCTGACCTCGAGTCAATCACTTAATCTGAGTAATCTTACTTTGTGGTTTGTGTTCCTGTTTAAGGTAGGAGTGATAGTGTTAGTGGCTGCTGTCTGTCTCAGGTGTGCTGGGATTAGTGGGTTAAATTTAGTTAAGACATGTCAGGCAGAAGTAGGGCATAAGTGTAGCAAAACTGCTGCTGTTACTGGAATACCATCTAGGGGTAATCATCTTGTAACACTTCCCAAGCACAAGTCTGCCTTGGACAGGGCATTTCAGAGTTTGAACTGTGGAAGGCAGAACAATACTCCAATATTGGAAGCTTCTAAATCATAATGAGGTGGGATTATTATTGTCATGTTGTCTCTTATAACCACTAAACTGTTTTGTTCACATAAAAAATCAGTTACATACAGCAAATGAAGCTGTCACTTTAAGTCTTTCTGCAGCATGTTAAAATGATGATTGTATTCTGGGGGTCAAGTAGGTGTGTTGGTGAAAAGGATGACAGGTTGCAGCTGAGCTGGAGGAAATTCAAGTTGTCTCAGCTTGTTCTCACTGAGATGGACTGCACACCCAGCTTGGATTACCTCTGCAGCTCCTGCTGTCTGGCACAGATATTGTTTCCCTCCAAAGGCTGTGGAAGTGAGGGTTAACTGTCAATGGAAATTTCGGCTGCCTAAATTGGCTACTTCTGACTTGGCTAAGCAAGATAATGAGTTACTGCTCCCTGATGTAATAATTTATTAGCTTATGGGGTTTTTAAAGGCTTTTAAGTAAGTCCTTCTTAGGAAGTAGTATGGAAGGAATTGCCAACTCTTTTTTTTAAAATTTTTTTTTTTTTATTCCCCCCTCAACCCCCCTTGGAGAAACCCTAAACCTGCCTTGAGTCTGTAAGAGGGGTTTTTGGGGGTTTGGGTGGGAGGAGCTGCAGAAGGGGAGGGTATTGGATGTTTTGCTTCTCCCTTGGCTGGAATGCCTGAGATTGAGTAACCAGGGTATCGTCTGGCATATCTGAGGCCAGGGCTAAAGCTTACAAAAGAGCTTAAGTCATTTCAGTAAATGAATTTAGCTGTTGTCCATCTACATCCTGTGCTTGTTGAGACTTTGCTGATTCCCAGCTGTTTTCTATTGCTCCTGTGCCAGCAGTTGCTCCACCTCCTCTCAAGAGCTGGTGGAATAATTGGAGTGCTAACTTCCTCCAGGCCAAGTCTGTCAAGTTTGCCTAAACCTCCCAAGTGATGGGAAGAGCGGGGCTGGCTCAGGCTTCTTCAGTGGATTGGGGGTGCTCCTGCAGCTCCTCCTTCATCTGTGCACTTGGGGTGGCAGTGGCTTCTGCCTTTGCCTTTGCCTGCATTTGGGAAAGTGATTTTGATATCCTTGGGAGCTTTGTGTACGCTGAGTTGCACCGGTTCTAGTGCTGCAGCAGCTTGTTGGAGTAGAGGAGGAGGGAAGCTGTAGGAATGCTTTCTACAAATTGCTCAGATTTCCTGGAGGCAGTAAGGGACAAGAATGCCGTGGTAATGTTTAAATCTATGGGAAACAGGGCCTTTGCATGTGCTCGTAGGAAGACTGTCGATAGTAAAAGAGTAGGAGATTAAACATGTGTTTTTCCTAGAGGGTGTGAATTTCCAGAAAAGAGGAAAGATACTTGGGGTTTCTGATCTCCTCCTTTATGCTGCCTGTACCATCCAGGATGAAGTTGTCTGTCCCATCAGAGCTACAGAGGAGGATGATTAGAGCATTGTAGACATCAGTCCATAATCTCAGCCATGATTTCTGTATTCAACTCAGTCCTGTAGGATTGGTATGATAGAGACTGTATTCAGGCTTCTTTTTCAAAGAACAAGGAAAGAGGTGATCCACTTTTCCCACAAATTATTTCTCATGGGCTAAAAGCTAATTTTTCCTTTTCAGTCACTTTGTCCCTCTGATTCAGTAAAAATCTTCTAGTAGAGTCTTTCTGAAGACAGAATGTTTTTATTAACTGGGAGGTAGTCAAAGTACACGACAAAATCCCTAGAAAGTTCTTTCAGTGCTCAGATTTTTAACAAACACAGCCTTGGGAAACTCTTAAGTATTTAGAGGATTGTTATGATTCACTTTGAAACACAGGGAAATGAGAGGCAGGGCTGAAACCTGGTCTGCAGCTCTGAATGTTTGGAGGTCTTAAGCTCTTTGTATGTAATTTTTTTGCCTGGAGTGAAGTCTCTAAGTCTGCATTCAGTTAGTGTTGGCTGGGTAATAAGGGAACATGGAATAGACTTGTCCTGATTGTAACCTGGAAGCCTGGAAATCATTTTAAATTGAGAAAGTGATCCAAATTTGTGCTTTTGTTACTGAAAACAGCCATCCTTGGAGCATCTCTCTATCCATCTCTCTGTTTCAGTCATGAAATACTACAGGTTCTGCTGGGATGAGAGGGAGCATAAAGCTAGAAGTATTAGTCAGAAATCTCTTGGAATACTGAACATTTTTCTGAGTACTGGAGGAAAACTTGAGAAAAATTTAATTTTTTAATACTTTTCCTCTCTCCAAACAAATCTTCCTTCCCAATGAGCTCTAATTTTAGTATCACAGGTTAAGACTCATGGCAGTGATTTCAGTGTAGCTTCTGCCACTCTGTGGACAGAGGAGCTTGTTGTGTGTCTTCACGTTTTCTTCTCTCCCCCTCTCTTCCCCTACTTGTTCTGGAATACTGGGATTCTGCAGTTTCTTCAGTTGTAGTAGTTGCTCAGTGGGAGTGTGAGAACTTGTGATGTAAGGCTCAGTTCTCACTTTCAAATTTCTTAGTAATTGGTACAGGAAAATAGACCTCTGCAGAACTGCACTCACTGGCTAGTCAATAAATGTGGTTACAGAACTCCTCAAAATATATTAAAAAAATCTCTAAATGGCATCACTCTCTTCATTCTTGGGGCACCTCTCAGCTCTGTAAATGTTGTTACTAAATTAAAAAAAACAAACTCTTTATTAAGCTTTGACTAAGTAGGGCAAAACTTTTAACAAAACTTAACCAGACTTATTGCAAAAAGCCCTTTTAAAATGAAGTGACTGAAATAATTTAAAAAGATTAATAAGCTTGATTAGTTTAATGTGAGCTGAACATCTAAAATTAGAGATGTTTTGCATTGGTTCATGTTCTTGCATATATTTTGCTCTCACTTATGGAGGTTATGTTTTCTGAGTAGGGATTAGGAGCGTGGAGCAAGTTATGGATACTTAACTTGGCAAATAAATCTGTCCACACCTTATTTTCCTTCTGGGAGATTTGCAGGGAGGGAGGTGGTATGAAAGCAAGAAAGGAAGATGTGGAACTTGTGGGGAAGTCACAGATGTTGCCAGATCACCCACCAAAACAGAGACTGAGCTGCTGCTGGCACTTTTTCCCTGCTGTGCTGTGGAAAACCTGGAAGCCCAAAGAAGGTGCTGAGGGTGCTGGGAGTTTCAGGAGAAGGTGGATTTCAGACTGGATTTCAGGATGTGTGTCACTAGCTGGGATACGTTTATGCAAAGCTGGGGTTCTGGGGCTCAGTGATTCAGGTTTTCCAGCTGCAAGCAAAAGGTGTTGCTTTTGGAGGTGAACCTTTCCTCACTGCTACTGTGAGAGCACAAGGAGAGCCTGACAAAGCTGAGATGGTTAATGTTCTACTGCAGGGAATAATCCAGTGGTTTTTATCCGAAGATGCTGTTTCATCAGAGTTTCTCAGCCAGAGATGCTGTATCTAAAAGCTGTTGGTGTCAGGAAGCGGGAAGAGGATTTGGGATTAAAATTACTTGCTGCCTGCTATGTGCTATAGATAGCTGTGAAATAGTGCAGTTTGTTCAGGGACAGCTTTGCTACCTGGAAATAGAAAATAATCCTGGAGGGAAGCTGTGTCCTGCCATGCAAATTTGGTAAATAAAGAAAGGAGCCTTTTCTGGAATGACAGGTGAAGCCACCCAAGTCTGTGTGCTGTCAGAGGTGTGTGAGCACAGCCCTGTTGTAAAGACAAGTGTTCTCTGTGCTTTTTGTGGTTAAAATGGAATTAAAGTTGTGGATTGATTGGGGGGATCAAGTGAAATTGCATGTTGGATAAACGATCTTTAAACTTGTTTCTAATGATTTGACAGCTCCAATGTACATAGAATAAAGGGGTTGAGACAAACCCCTCTAAGAATTAAGTACCTGTCTGCCAGTGTGCTGCCAGCAGATCAGCAGTGACATTCTGTGGTTAACTGGGATGCTGAATAATATTTTTCCATCATTGAAACCTACTGTTTCCTTTTGAATTTATGGATGTTCTTTTTCTGGAAAAAGAGTGTTTGCTTTACCTCGTGTTCCTGATAAAGATGTGGAGTTCAAACCAGAACAGTTTATTGAAATTTATTTATGTAATGAAATATTAATTTATTTCTCCAACGGTCAGTTGGCCAGAATCTAAACTTTGAACTGGCACTGGACTGTAAAGCACTTGAAGTACTGTTGTTATAACAGGGTCACTGTCAACTTCATTTTAGCTCTAAATTTAAGTCCTGTTTACTTAATTTTAAGAAAAGAAACAAGGCAGTGGAATGGCCTGATATGAATAAGAATGTTTTCTATTTTAATCAAAAATGGTTGGTTTATCTCCTCATCCCTAGAAGGATCAGCCCCAGCCCAGAGCACTGCTCTGGGATGCTTTTGCAACTGAAAGGGGAAACCGAGAAGTGTGATTTCTTTTTGGGGTGGGGAAAGTTTCACTTCACTGAAAAGCAGGAGGAAAAAGTAGTCATGAAGCAAAGCCACAAAATGCATTTTGAGTTGATGTCAGTTGTGATGATTGATTAAAAATGGATAAATAATTACACACAAGAGTTTTTAACACTAGCATTTATGAATGCAATATTTTATAGCAGTGAGCCTTGTGAATTTTCATTGTCCTAGGATAAAGCATCCATTTGAGATAAGGAAAAAAGTAATCTAGATAATGATTAATCCAGTACTTGAAAACATGCAACCCCTTGTTTCTGAAAGGATTAAAGCATCCCAGCTCCTCCTTGCACAGTGAAGTTTGTACCTTAACAGCTGGTGAAGTGACTTGTTCAAGGTCACAGTCCCTGGCATCGCTTCAAATAGAAGTGTGATGCCAGACTTGCTGTCCTTTGACATAACCACCAGACATGCTCTCCCCAAGTGCATCCTGGAGCTGTGGCTGCTCCCAACCTGAGAGCACAGGAGGGCTCTGGAGAAGTAGCAACTGAGGTTTCACCAGCCCTGGGTTCACTTTCTGCACACACAGAGCATGATCTGAGTGCAGGGAGGCAGTGTGCAATCAGGTAAAGGCACAGGAATTATGGGGTAACTGCAGAGAACATAGCTGACACTAAAAGAGTCAGTTGGCTTCATGCAGTGCAGCAGGGTTTTCCTTAAAAAAAGGCTGGAAACAAAGTGAATGTAAACAGTTAAATATTTCTGTTATCATTTTCCTTGACTTTTTGATCTATCAAGCAGGTATTCCTCAAATTCCTTCAGTTCTTGATGAATTACTTGAACAAACATAGACTTTATCAAAGATTTATTCTGGTGTCTGGTTGTCTGGTAGTCTGTGTACTGGTTTTTCTCATTATGGTGTTGCAAACCTTTTTTTCCCCTCTTTGCTTGCCTAAAACAAAAATCTGCAACTTCAGAAATAATTTGCACCATTTGAATAGAAGAAATGGAAAAGCATTTAGTTGCAATGCATAGATATGTTTTCCACTGACTGCCAAAGTCGGCCTAGTCTTTAGGCATCAAAGATGCTGCTACCAGAATTTGAAAATGTTGCTAGGAGTTAAGGTTAGAGAGTAAATTCTCATTGCTATATGGACAGCTTGTAACAGAGCTCTTGAAAAGCTAATGCATGAGATGAATATAAACCTTTTTTCTTTATTTTTTCCCCCCTCACTGAGTGTACAGAAGATATGCAGTTCATTTTGGGAAGAGGATGCAGTGAGAGGAATGGAGTAGGAGGGATTCAGCTCTGATTTTAGAGGTTCTCAGAGATGCTGGTACTTCAGGCAGCTCAGTTACCCCGTGGAGTTCTGTAGGGTGCTGTGGTTCAGAGGCTGGCATGTGTGGATCTTGCAGCTTCCTGGTCAGTGTTTTCCTCTGGAGTTTTCTTGAAGAACTGGAGTTTTCTTTGTGGCTGTAGTAGAAGCAGATCCTTTGTCACATTTATTGAGCTATATAATGATCTCAGCGCTTCCCTTCCAGGCTTGTATTGTGGAGTTACACTAATTTTGATAGACTGTCCTTTAAATTTCTTCAAATCCCGACGCAACAAGTGCCAACGTAGTGTATTGTGATACTGATTCATTGCTAGGGTAGACCAAAAATGGGTGATTTCTACAAAAACACACCCAACTCTCAGCCTATTTCTGTAGCAGAGCTTCTCCCTCCCTTGGAACATCTTTGTGGCCTCCCCTGGACTTGTTCCAGCAGCTCCACATTTTCCTGATATTGAGACCCCAGAGCTGAAGGCAGCACAGCAGGTGAGGTATCACCAGAGCAGAGGATGAAAATCCCCTTGCTCAACCTGCTGGGGATCAGCCCAGGACAGAGTTCTAATATGTACCTACACATATCTTTCTAATCTTTCTAATTTTTTAAATGAATCAGTGATGTATATATACATATCAATAACAATTCTGAAAACTGGCTTGAATGTTTTAAAAATAAAAGTGTTGATGCAATTACTTAGTGTTTTTCAGGTTTAAAGAGCTGTGCTGCAGGTCTGTTACCTGCAAAAGGCTGCTGAGACAGTTCACTTAACTTTGTGCTTTGTTCCCTGGTGTCTTGAGTCCACCCAAAACTTGGGTGTGAAATCCAGTGCACTGCTGTTAGTGAGGTTGGTTTGTTTTATTCCCAGAGCCTGATAAATGTCTCTGAACGTGTCAGATGCCATCTCAACCCTTTGCCAGAGCAGCAGTTGGTGCAACAGTTGGCGATGCTTGGAAGCATCACCTGATGGCTTTAGTCATCCCAAGGCTGTGTTTTTGTCAGTGCTGCTGGAGAGGTGACTGCAGGGCTTGGATGGCTCAAAAGCTGTGCAGTACCTGAGCAGTGGTTTGGAGTTTCCATTAAGGCCACAGCAGACTTGTGAAACCCACACAACAGAAAATATTAATGTTTTGTGCGCACTACTGAAAGCTTGTGCTTGCTGTTGGAATAGACTACGTCTCATGTTACCAAAAGAGATGGAAATAGACTGTAAATGTGGTATTTTCTTTTTTCCCTTACGTTTAATTCCTTTGTATGTTGGCTAAGATCGTTGTTCTAATCAGCGGCAGGTTTTTGCCCTTGGCCAAATCAGCCTGTTGAGAGGGGATGGAGTGCATCCCACATGGTGAAGCCTCTTTATTGCTCCCTAGAGGGAAGAAGGCTTCAGATCTACCACCTGGACCCCTGCCCCTCGCTGCTTAGACCTCACTTGGCTGCTGGATCTCTGCTGGCAGCCACGGCTGGCCAGGGAAGCCTTTCATTATTTCCTGGAGTACTTCCTGAAAAGTCTGTAGGGGCTCAGTGAGATAAACCTGCTCGTTTCCTCTAGGGTTTCCTGATGACTGGTCTGCAGTACAATTTTTCCTGTTTCTAAGATGGGGAAGTTTTTCTTCCCCACCCATCTGACTGGCCAGTCACAGTTACGGGATGTTGGGTTGTCCATCCTTAGTTGTAACTCTGTTTTACCTTTCTGGTGTTAGTTTTATTGGTTTTTTCCTCATCCAGACAGTTTAGGAACCATTTCAACTTCTGCCATCCAGAACAGGGATGTTTTTGTTTGAGTTTTTCCCCCCTCAAAGCAGATTTCTCTCTGGGAACCCTCTCAGTGCTAAAAGAGTAGATGGCATTTGCACTCCTCAGCCTTTAACCTCAGTACTTTTCTAGTTGTTAAAACTTACACATTTTCTGTTGCATTTGTTAGGTTCTCTGATAATTGTGATCAGAGCTTTCCCCTTAGCTGAGTGAAAATAACCTCACCTTTGGTGGTCTCATTGCTGCACTTTGTTGTTGTTGACTAGTTCAAAATACAAGTTACTGCATTAATTTAATTTGCAGATTGAATATATTGTGATCATGTATGAGTATGCATGGTATATTCTGTGTATATGTGTGATGTTATATATAAATGAATAATGCATTTGCTCTCTGTAAGTAGTTTTCTTCTGGCTCCTTCAGAAAGGAGGTAAAAAAAGAGCAAAGAGAGAAAAAGTGGATAGATGCATGTTTTTTCTGCTGGGTTTAGTTGCAGTCTGTCATCGCTTTCTTATTGTCTAGTTATCATACAGTCAAGTATTTTAACTGCAACTCCCAACTGATTTATGGTAGTTATTTTTAACAATAAAAATAATTTCTGCTACTTTAAAATAGGCAAATGTAGTCAGGGAACTAAGAATGCAAACGTAAACTTTGTTTTGGGTGGGAGAAGAGCCAGAACTGACTAGAAGTTAACTTGTAGTGGTAGCTCAGGTTGTAATTAGATCTAAGAAACTGGAAGTGCTATTAACTGCAATGTATTTCAGGCTTCTGAATTTCCAGAGCTTTGAAGTGAAGAATAATAAAGTGTAGCATGTGGAAAAAATTTTCAGGACAGTCAAATCTGTTATTTGTGAATAAATCTTAAAAAGAGCACCACAGCTTACAATAGTCTAGATGATAGTTCAAGAATGAACTGCCACACCTTGCACTTTAGGAAAAGCAGACCTTTAACTGCATCTTTAGCCTAACTGGCTGCAGGAAATAACCTTAAATTTTAGCTGTCTTGGACTTGATTTTTAGTTCCTTTTCCATGCTTACCCTAGCACGAGCCTGTGTTAGGAGTGCTATCCTTGCAGAGCTGGCAGTGGGCTAATAAATCCTTTTAATTTAGCTTAGGCATCATTGATGGTACAGAGGCAACCTGAGTTTCACTACGTGTGAAACCACACACAGGCAGTGTGTGACGAGCCAGCAGTGCTGGTACTTCGGATATGGGATCAATGTGTTTCCTACCTGTTAGGCAAGTTACTGATTCCCATCTCTTGTTGTACACAGAAGTGCCTTTGAAAGGCTGAGACCTGAGCTCAGGATGGTTTTGGCTTTTGAAAAGCTTGAACACGTGGCTGTGCATCTTAGAGCCACTGGCTGCTGTGAACTTGTATTGCTCTGTATTAGTTCCCTTTCCCATGAGCAAGATCTTTCTGTAGCTGAAATGAACAGGTAGTCTGATCATTTATATTATCTGGTGATGACACCATTTTCTCTGACTTTCTGTAGTTCAAACAAGTCCTTACTGGTACTAACTTGTGGCAGAAGATGAATGCTGTAATGGCAGCTTGTCAGTTAAATTAGTTTTTTCCCCTGGTAGTATTGTATTAATTTGGGGGGGAACTATAACTGTTTTTCATAATCTCGGCATGGTGAGGAGCAGCAAAGCCAACAGCTGGGAGCGTCTGCTCAGTGGGGACCTGCTGCCAGAAACGGAGCTGATAATGATGAGCAGCTCATAGTGTAATTAAGGTCATATTAACTCAAACCTCCTACCTTAAGCACAAAAATCCAGAAAGCCTGTCATGCAGGAGAGCAGTCAGGAGTGGGTCCTGTTGGGTAGAGACAGCTCTAAATCCGTGTGTTGAAAAACAAAGGGAAGTTCAGAGAAATCAAAGTTCATTGTAGAGGAATGTTTGATACAAACATCCTACAGTTTCAGGACAATTTCCACGTCACGTTGTGCAGATCCTTCCTCAGCATTCCATTCCTGGCATGCACCACTCCATGCTCTGCTGGAGGATTCCTGAGAGTAGTTGGAAAGGTTTTGTTGCTTCCAAAGCTGGAGGAAGGTGGTGTATTGGCTGTCATTTAGTCTGTGCTCTGGTGGGGACAGTCAGTGAGTTGGCAAGACTTGGAGATCAGGATGACCAAGGGATGGTCCCAGGGGATGGTTTGTCACAGCCTGGCAGTGTCCCGTTGTGTTGCAGGTGCAAATGACGAGTTCCTCTGTGAAAATCCTCCTTGGGTAGCCTCTGAGCAGAGGGCTCTGCTGCTTACCCTTCTCTGTACAGGGAGCTAAGTGTAGCTGTAAGGAGTAGCTGTACATTTTTTCAGTGGATATTAAAATCCAAGAATCCTTTAGAAGAGTAGCCAAGTAGGGTTGAAATGGATTTGCACCCCGTACAGGAATGCTGTGCTTCTGTTGTATTTGCTGTGTGGATTTTAAAGCACTGCAAAGGCAAAATGGTAGGAAAAGTAAGTTTCTAATGACTTTACAAAAGTATAAAAGTATTGAATGTGTGTAAGTTTGAATAACTCTGATTTGAAAATGTGTCCTGTTCTGAGAGGCTCAGTTCTGAATCTTGTGTCCAGCATGCAGCATTGTGGGGAATGAGCAGCTGCTCTGGGGGATGAGGCTGGTGTGACAAGGCATCAAAGCTTTGTAAGGTGCTTTTCCTCAGTATAATCAATAATTAAACAAACACCTGGAAATCAGTCTTTCCACTTTCCCCTGTATGAAATGAAATTGGCCATCTCAGGAGTGTTTTGAAATCTTGCACACCGAGAACACTTAAAAGTCCTTAGAAAAAGCTGTGGTCTCTGCTTCATTTGCAGTCTCGATTCCTTAGAAAGGAAAGAGATTATGTTGTTGACTGAAATTTTTAATGCTTTGGACAACAGGTTTCTGTGGCTGTGGGATTTGTACAGTATTTTCTTGCACTTTTGGAAAACACCAACATTTCTTTTGCATAAAGATTGATGAGTGTTTATCAGTCTTTAAGGCTTGTATGCTTCTCCAGAGTTGCTGCTTTCATGTGTCCATGGGGCAGATTTTTGCTCTTACTGGGAACCTGGAAGTGCCTTTTCTGCTCCAGGTGCCTGACTGGGATGTTGGGCTGTCTGTGCAGCAGCTCTCTGGGCAGAGGTGGTGCTTTGCCGTAGCAGAGGATTTTTCGGTGCCAGGGATGTGTTTATCCAAGTAATGCATGCATGTAAATCAGCCCGTGTTTATGATTTTTTTATTCCAGGGTGCGGTTGTAGCAGGCTTGGCGCTTTCTGTGCTCCGAGTCAGGAAAACAAGCAGCAACAACAGGAGGGGTGAAGCAGAGGAAGGGCTGAGCAGCCGCGGAGTGAGGGAGGGCAGCTCGGTGCCTCCTCCTCCCGTCCTTTTGAGGCCCCGTGTCTGTTCTAAGCTGCTCCAGGCGCTGCAGCCTCGTCTGAGGGAGCGTGAGGCGCCTGGAAAGGGGAGAGGAGAGGGTGGCCTGGTTCTGCCCTTTGAGTCCGTGTGTGTGGGAAGAGGAATGATACCGAGTTTGGCTCTCCACACGGCTTTTTAAACCCATAGCCTCCCCAGGCTTCGACTGAGGATGCTTGTTTGCCTTGGGACCAGAGGTTTTATTGCT
The DNA here is from genome assembly GCA_013400635.1 of Hypocryptadius cinnamomeus. Lineage (NCBI taxonomy): Eukaryota > Metazoa > Chordata > Aves > Passeriformes > Zosteropidae > Hypocryptadius > Hypocryptadius cinnamomeus. The sequence goes on along the minus strand of VYZP01068402.1, from coordinate 129,812 downwards.
GCCTGTATCCCAGAAAGAGGTTTCTCCTGGCTCTGTTTAGAGGCAGAGCTGTTTGAGCTGGCTGTGATTGGGAGGAAGGAGGCAGTGAGTGTTGTGCCCTCTTGTTTTTCTCTCGTACAGGAAGAAAAAAGCTGAGGAGCCTGTCCTCCTCCTCTGAGTCAGCTGTGGTTACCGTTTGCTGAGTAGGCGTGCGTGTTTGGAAGGGAAAAGTAGCTTCAAATTAAGTCAGCTAAATACTGTACCCAAATAAGTTTGGGGAGGTTGCCCCGCCTTGGATGGAGTCTTGCTAGAACTGACAGCTTAGAGTAAAACTGGTTTATGATAATAATTAAAACTATTGTGTGCATTGGGTAATGCTTGAAAACAGGAAAACAGGTTCTATGCCCTGGTGAGGTTTCCATTTTGATGGCTGCTGTTGCCACAGCACACTGAGGTACAAATCCATATTAGGAGTAAATATGACACCAGATTAGCATCTCCCTCCTGTAGGTGCGTCCAGATCTGGGTAGAACATCAGGGGTGAACTCTGCACACGTACTGTGTGCATCACAGTGGGTGACTTGTGGGCAGTGTGGAAAAAGAGGGTCTGGAAGAGGCCTTGCTAAAATTAGAAGGTAACTGTGGAGGCAGAAGCGAGCATCCTCCATCTGATGGAAGAGCAGATGAAAGGATGTCCAAGGAGTTCCTGTAGGAATCTGACAGCACAAAAAAAAGTAATATGGAAGTTGATGGGTAAATGTAATCATACTACAAAGCAGCTCTCTGACAGTATTAGAAAACTACACAGAGAGACAACCCCCTGCTGTTGTGTTTGGCCTCTGTGTCATACACAGCAAAACCATTTGTGGAGAACCTCAATTAAGAAACAAAATAACTGATGAGTGTTTGTCTTCAGCAAATGCTTTAAGACTATACTGCACTTCAAATTTGTGAATAGTCCTGTTGATACTGGTTGAGTACTCCAGGGAAGTGAGAACTAACTTAAGTCAGCACCAGTTCTTTCCATATGAGAATACATGTGTGCTCTGTAAGGTGTCCTGCTTCTCTTTCCAGTATCCACTGTGGAAAGTACTGGGACACTCTTGGATTTCTAACCGAGCCACACAGAGATGCTTTGAGATCAAGTGGTGACACCTGCAGTCCCAATTACAGTGCTGAAATATGGGCTAGAGATGATGAGGAGAGGACTGACAGGTGAATGAAAAAATGGGAAGTACAAGAATATCAGTGTCCACACAGCAGTAAAATGGGTGACCTGGTGCTGAGATAAAATGGAGATAAGTGAAGTTCCTGTTCCAGTAGTGACTCAAGGACTGTTCTCTGGGCTTGGGACACAGGGAATAGTTGATACTGGCTTGACTCTTGCATGTGATCTCTCCAGTGTTTTGCAGGACAGCCTGGCTCCAAGCCATACACCTCCTGATGGTGGTTGCTAGTGTAGAGGAAATGTTAATTCCTTACTTTTGTCTCCAATTGCTTTATCTTTGCTAACAGAAATAGTCTCTTCTTGTTTGGTGACAGAGATGGAAACTTATTTGCTCTGCTTGTTTTTGTGTATCTTATCTTTTTTTTTCCTGCTGGTATGAACATAATATGATTTGTACTGGTTATTTTTTGGACAAACTGATCTGAAATGGAACGTAAATGATACTGTGTGTTTTGCCAGCACAACTGAAGTTCTAAGTATACATCCTGTTTGTCACTTTGTTTTGCTGTTTTGTGAGGACTTTGATCATGGTGAAGTTGCAGGAAAGTACATAATGATGTTTAAGTGGAAGAGGAATGTATAAAAGCTGTTTTACTAGTCATAAGCCAGTGTTCAGCCTATGTAAGAGACTTTGAGCTGACACCCCCAGGAAAAAAATAGAAAAATATGTGGGCTTTCTGGCTGTCTGCAAAAGTAATGGTTTTGAAGTATATTAAGTACTAAGCTGTCTCCTAGAGTCTCTCATTTAAGGTGAACAAGTTATTTCCATCACCTAATGTTGTCTTGGGTTTTGGTAGATTGTTGAGATCTGAGACCAGGTTTCCTCCTGCAAGATACGATCGCTGGCGCTTGCAGTTTGTGGCTTCTGGTTTTGTCCCAGAAGCTCTACTTTAGCTATAGAGTGCTGGGGTGTGTCTTGTGGCTCATGGTGTTTGGATACAGGTGACATGGATATTTGTGGACAAAAAGCATATCTCTGCTGCTTGAGCTCATGGAGGATTGAGGTTAAGACAGGGAGCACCTCGTTTAGCTTGCCGTATTTGCTATACGAGAAGATCTAATTCACAAACAGGAGGAAGAGCTGTGGTTTATAGGCTGCAAAAACAACCCAATGTGCTGTTTACCTGCAACACTTCAAAACAACAGAGTATTGCAGAGCTTTAAAGGATATCATAATCCAAAGTTTGGATTGGGTTTTGGTTGTTTTTATTATTTTTTTGGGGGGTACTTGAAGGGACTATTTCCCTTCTGAAGCTTTCCAGGGACTTTCTGTCATCACATAATATCTCTGCAAAAGATGTACTTTAAGGCCATAGCCACAAAATTTAAGGGAAACTAAGGAACTTCCTTCCCCTGGATTGTTTCCTGGGATGCTCTGCTATGAAGCAGGCTAAAATAAATATATAATGTCTGTATATGTATATGTACATACATAAATATAAACACAACTGCTCATGGTAGTTGGTACGTTTAAATGTGGCCAGTGTACAGTGGCTCTGGGCATGTGGCCTTGTGCACTGGGAATGTGGAACTGTCTGGTGTCTTGGCCAAACAAAAAATTCCTTCTAGATGATTTGGGCCAAACAAGCAGGTGGATGGGTGCTGCTTTTTGATTCACCTGTCCTGCAAGAGACCCAGGTGATGAACACGAGAGTTTGGTGCTACAAATAGTTTTATGTCCTTGCTAGTGCTGCATTAGTGAAAATGGTTCCACCAGTGTTAATGGAAATGATACCCGTAGAAAATTGGTGCTGATGTGTTCGTGCTCTCCTGCAGGGCTTGTGGTTTCAGTTCTTTTTTTGGGAGTAGAAAATCTCCAATGATCACACCTGTGGGGAGCAACATATTCATCAAATGCCAGTGGGAATTTCTCTCCAGAAGTATGCTTTAGACTTAGACAACTTGCAAAATATTTCACAAATAGTTCTTCAGGGGAGACATGCCAGCTGTGGTTTGCCTTTGGCTCTGGTAACAGTACCAGTTCTTCAGAAGCCACACTATGGATTAAAAAATTGACTTACAGGTTTCATAGATGTGTGACAAGAGGAGATGGAACCTCAGGGGTAATGTGGGGTGGGAGCAGGGTGGACATAGCCTGCATTTTTAAAGTGCTTTCTGAGTCTTAGATGATTGATGCATGTGTGGAGTAAACTCCTTTTGGTAACTGCAGACAGCCAGGTGAATCAGGTGTGGTAGTGGTTACCTGGTTGGGAGTTTGGAAATTCTCTTTTGAAATGCCTGTGAGATGGTGGATCAGTGCTGAGGCTCTTGCACCATCTTACAGTATTCTGTGGGCACTTTTTGAAATGTTGACATGGAAATCTACATCTTTAATCTGTTTGATTCAAGTTTGAGCTTGTGTTAATCCAAGGCCTTTATTTTTTTTCTGGTCTAGAGAGAAAACTGTTTTGGTGATAAAAGATGTAGCTGGGATCTTGAGTTAGTTCTGCAAGACCTTTATTTTTTCACTAGTGTAAATGTGATCCTTCCTTTCTTCCTACCCAGTGTAAAATGAAAAGGAGGGGGGCAGGCTGCCTTTTCCTGCTGGTGAGCTGGGCAGATGCCTGCTCCCACTTGCCTGCTGTTTGGGCTGGGGCCCCTCTGGAGGGTTAGCAGAACGGAAGAGAGATGTTATTTGTCATCTTTTACATTGTCAAATTATTCTAATTTTGGAATAAGAAACTGCTTTCTTAAGGGAATTACTTATCTTCTTGGAAAGTTGGCTGTAGAAGTAAGTCTGTTATTAAATGGCTTTGTAAGAAGTGGATTAAACTCCTGCTTTATTGTTTAGCAGGAGAATTGCTCATTTTTCAGCAGGAATTTGTTTACCAGGAGAATCAGAAATAAGTAACTCAGACTGATGGTGACAATTTCAGTAAGTTAATTTTTATTTTCTGATAATGAAATAAGGTCCTTGATCAGGCCTTGGCTTCCTTCACCATCTATCATTAATTATTCAGTTTTTGGGTAATGCCTAAAAACAGTTTTCTTAATATTCCTGAATCTGTGCAAGTCCTGAGCATAACAGATGGGTTCTTCACCTTCCTTGATGCATCTGCCTCACTTCTGTGCACATTTTCTTTTATTTTTCTTCCTTTTTTCTTTTTGAAAAAAGCATTTTGGAAATTCCCCTTTGTAGCTACAAACAGTAGGATACTGTATAGCTCGTGATTTATTAGTACTGATATTGTTATGGCACGTTTGAGTCTTGTTCTTCCTAATTAAAATGTTCTGAAGGAATTCTTAGCTTCAAACACAGGGAACACCAGAATTACCTACATTCACCTAAGCTGGGCATGCAAGGGAAAGCGTTTTCATTGCTTTTAACAAGATTGGGGTGATGATTTCTTCTTGAAATCTTGCCTCGTTCGTTTCTCTGTGCACACACATCCAGTTGGGCTCTACGATGCCACAGCTCGGCTCTCTCTGTGCTTCTGTGCTGTAGCATTCACTCTTTCCTCAGCAGCCTCCTGCACCAGGGCGAGCTCTGCGGGGCCGGGCCGGGCTGGCAGCGGAGGCGCGGAGCCTCGGGAGCTTCTGCTCCGAGGGACCGGCACCTCCACGGCGGGACGGCCCCTGCTGCCGAGCAAACCTCCCCAGAGCCTTCCTCCGCCCCGGTTCCAGGCCGAGGGAGGTGCTGGGGAGCAGGGGCAGCGGGCGGGTGTGTGTGGGGGAGCAGCGAGGCGCTGGCAGGCCGGGCTGTGCCCTGTGCAGCCGAGCCGGGCTGTGCCGCCAGCCCCAGCAGCCATTTATGAATGAGGCACCAGAAGGGGAGGAGGGACTGCAGCTACAATAGCAGCCTGCGCTGCCTTTCATTCACCCGCTGCCTTTCAGCAATACTATGTCCTGTTTTTTCAAAAAAAACAATTACATCCCTTCTTTTTTCTCGCGGAATCTGCCGTGTGGCTCTCTTCGCCTCCATGCTGTTGCCTTCCTGCCCCTGTTCCCCTTTCCCCCCTGAAGCCCACCCATCCACTAAAGCTCGTGGCTCCTGGTTTTGCCTTTTCTCTAAACCACCCCACCCTGTCCTTTCTGCCCCGTGGGCAGAGCTGTGTCCCCTCCGAGTGCTGGGCTCGGTGGAGCCGTGGGGCAGCTCCCTGTGCTGCCTCCCGGCCCCTGGCACGCCCAGCCCGCTTTAGGGCCAGCAGAAGGCGGACCGTGGCTAGTGCGGGGCTCCCTCTCCTTCCTCCTCCCGGACACTTTAGGTAGCCCATTATTTTCGGCACTTCAGAGCCCTCTGTTGTGACTGCATTGAAGCCGGGTGACAACGGCACCCTTGCTTCCTATTCACCCAAAATGAAGAGACAGGCCATTGTCCTGAGCATAATTGAGCTTCTTTCAAAACAAACCCGCAAAGAGACGGGCAGCTCAGTTAAAGCTGCTGGTTTGAGCTCTAACAGTAGAGGCAGTTAGGGACTAGAAACGTAATTACCTACAGTAACCTTTCTAAAGCCAGGGCAGCATTGCTTTTGAATTTAAGGTGTGCAAGTTAATGTCTCTTTTTAAGATATTGAACTAATTTACAAGTCATGACATCGCTGATGATAGCTCGTAAAACACCTGCTTCCCAAATTTGTTTATTTTTTTGTAACCCAGGCCATGTCCACAAGATATCACAAGTTCCAGCATCAAGAATATGTCCTCAGCTAAGCCAGAAGTTTCAAAAAGTTTTTAAGCAGCATGTGTTGGGTTGAGTTTATATTCTCTTGCAGTTTTCACGTTCCCCAGTGAAGTTCTGGTGTTAGCACTTGTTCATCCTGTCTTTGGAAGTCTCAAAAATAATTGCCCAGAGAAGCTGTGGCTGCCCCATCCCTGGAGGTGTTCAAGGACAGGTTGGATGGAGCAACCTGGGATAGTGGGAGGTGACCCTGCTTATGGCAAGGGGGTTGGAATAAGATGAGCTTCAAAGTCCCTTCTAACCCAAACTATTCTGGGATTCCATGACAATTACTCATTTCCCACTTCATTCACATGAGTGCATTATTTTTCTGTAATCAGTCTCATCAGAACTGCCAGAAATACTCTATTTCTAAATTAATTTTCCTAGCCTAGATGGGAAGCATTGCAAGTCACTTCATTGCAGGTCATTACATAGATGTAGGGGAATTGTCTCAGGGGTGGGGGAGGCAGGCTCATCCTGTTTATTTCCTGTTAATATTAGGATTCTGAAATAATTTTTTAACTGGGTGGGCACTTTACCTTTGCATTTACATTCCACTCCCCATGTGTGTGGGCAGGCAGAGTTGAGCAGAGCTTTGCTCACCTCCCCAAAGCAAATTCTAGCCAGACTAGTTTGCATTCTGGTGATATCAAAGTAAGCAGTGATAAACTTCTAATGATATAAAATCTGGTTCCCTCTGATCCATCTCCTTTTTAGTGCTGGCAGGTTAAGGGCCACTTTGTGACTCGTATCCATTAGTGCAGACTCCTCTCTGAAGTAAAGCCTCGGGGGATGAGTAAGCTGAGATGACTTGAGAGGCTTGTGGGCTACAGAAGGCTGGCTCACAACAGCCGGATGAGGCTTCAGGTTGCTACAGAAGATGTCTGCAGATGATGTTGGTTTTTTGATGATGAGCAATACACAGATAATGGACTATAGTGCAGAAATAAGTTTTCATGAAGAGTTGGGTACTTGGGGCATAGTTTGGGCATAGGAGTTGCACATTCAACACCCAGCTAATGGAGAACTTTTGATCAGTAGAACCAGGCAGACTTGGCTGTTCTTCCACCCAGACTGCACAATCTTATTTCCATTTGTTTTTTCCTGAGAGTCAACCAAACCAACATGTTTCTGTGTGAGTGTAGGCTGCAGACATGTTTAGTATGACCCCACCAAAGTGGTGCAGAGACATCTGCAGAATCCTGCTCTAAATGTGTCAGGAAGTGTGTTTGGGACAGTTTTTCTTAAGTTTTCTCTTAACAAGGAAGATACTGGAATACTTTGGGTATCTCTTCTGGAAGGACCTTGTCAGTCTCTCTCTGCAATTCTGTATCAATTATTTTGGTAGGATGCTCAGCAAAGTACACACTGAAATATTTTGTGAGATTGTTGGCTTATCATGTTTAGTTCAGGAGATATCCTTGACGCTGGAACTCGTGATCTCTTGTGGACCTGGCTCATAAAAAAAAAATCACATTTTCGGAGGTAGATGGTTTGTGGGTTGTCATCCACGATATCACCACTTGTAAATTCTTGCCAAGCTATTTTTTTTTTTTTTTTTAATATTTGGAAATGTGCAAAGCTTGTCAGTGTGCCAGTTTTTTAAGAACTGTGGAAGAAAGTGTAGGAAAGAGCTCATCTTGCACCACATAAGTGAGCTCTTCCTGTGGAGGTTAAGTAAGTGGACTCTGAGCTCGGCGGATCAAAAGCAGGCGAGGAACTTTAGAGGTTTAGCTCCAGGCAGCGTTCAGTGGTTGCCCTCCAATTCTGAGCCCTCTGCTAATAAAACTCCTTTCTCCTTCCCTGTGCTTTACCTAGTTGCACATTAGGGACTAGCACTTGGGAAAGGAAGTGGGGAGGGATGTGGCTTTGCAGTTTCAGACATGTTCTTTGGGGGTTTTATAAGCTATTTAGTGAAACTGAGCTGAAACAAAGAAGGAGAATACCTCTTAGTTTCCTCATATTAATATATTATTAAACAAACAAACCCCTAACAATTGTCAGTTATTTTTAGTATGTGCAAAATATATAATATTTTATTTTGTGGTTATCTTTTCTTGAAATTAAACTCATTTGTTGCCAATGTTAGACTGAAAGGAGATGGGGAAATCCCAGATTTTTTAATCTTTATATTTAGCATGAGCTAAGCTTCTGTTCTGTGCTTGTTAGGTGATTTCCATTTGAGCAGCTTGAACATAAGAAAATTAAAGATTTAAAGTGAGCCCATGGGGTAAACTGATGGACTATTCCCATTCTTCCAAGAGAAGCCACGTGGAGAGAGCCAAGGCTGGCTGCATGCAGAATTCTGTGTAGGTACATGGAGCTGTGACCTTGTTGCAGGTTAAAATCCTGCACAAACTACAGACTTGGATACACTTTTCAGTTCACACATTTGAGAAGAAACTCTGTCCTGCTGCATCTTGGCTGCATCTGGTTTTAAAACATCCCTGTGATCTCCATGGGAATTCTTTTCCTGTAGGATACACCCTTAGTGCAGTGCTTCCAGAGCAGCACTGGGTATTTTGGTTCCAGTTGGGTATTTTGAACCCAAAGAACACGTTATCTCTATCTCTGTCTGTCTCACTGATTTCTTTCCTTGCAGAGCTTTTCTTGCATGATGTAAATTTGCCTTTGCTTATTTATGTCTGGGGCAGAAACTTTTTATCTGTGGTTCATGAGCAATGGGCTGATAAATAAGGTGATACTGTGTGATGTTATTACAGATTGTTCTGGGCTTTAGTTGATTCTAAGCTACTGCAGGAATTTTTTAATTGCCACTGACCTGAGTACTTTTTAAACAAATTAAAAAACAAACCCCAACCCCATCACCAAAGCAAAACATTGCCCTTCTGTGTTTTTGTGTGCTGGAATCTTTGCCTTGGAGGTAATTAAAAATATAGCTGTTCTCCTTAATGGGATTTCTACACAGCTGTATTTTTTACCAGGCAAGTCTGTGTGCAGCTGGTTGAACAGAAACACAACAAACATGAGAAATGGCTGGCGTTGTACTTAGCTTTTTAAATACGTGTGTGTTATATATTTATTTAAGAGCAGATCCTGCAGAGCAGCTTGAGCTATACAGAGTAGCCTGGAGAGCTTTTTGAAGTGACCTTGGGAAAGGCAGGTGCAGTTATGGGGTGCAGGTTTGGCTGGTACATCTCTGTCCTCTGGCCATGCAGATGTACAGACCATGTTGTACTTGCCAAGGGAGGTGCAGTGGGGCAGGTTATTATTTGCTTGTGTGTTTTGTTTCTTTTATTTTATTTAATTCTTTGTTTTGTTTCTGTTTTTTAGACTACTGTAGCATGACTCTGTGCCCCTGTGTTTCCAACAAATAAAAAAGATGGGCTTGGATGTAGGTCAGAACTGTAATTCCTTACCATTGGGGATGACTTGCTTTGAAACTGGCCCCATCTATGATAACCTTGCAGTTTGTCCTTCTCAAATCATAACTGTGTACTGGGGACTTGACATCTCATGGCCAGAGATGAAAGTCTTTTATCATAATTTGAGCACCCTGACTTCACTGAAAGACGAAACTCCACAAAGCACACTCAGGGGAAGGGTGGTACAAAGTGCCTTGGCAGCCTTGGGTTGTACAGTTTATGTGGTTTTTCAGTACTGTTTTAGGTGTTTGCTCCTGTAAGGTGGTTTTGGAGGAGTCCTGTTTAGCAAGAAATGGATTTTCTTTTTTTCAGCAGTTCATGGCAGTTTTGTGTCCCTCATATCTCTCCTTCCTCCACAGTGTAAGCACATGCAGCTCACAGCTGGGCAGCTTTTCCTCTGTGTGTGTTGCTATCCCTGACGTGGGGATGCAAAATACCTTCACATTTCAGTTCTCCAGGTACAGCTTCAGATCTATTCAGTTTTTCTTATGTAGTAATTCTGACCTCTGGTCAAGACATGCTTTTTTCTCTTGCCTTTGCTCACTGCCATTTTTCAGGTATCTACTGAGGTACATCCACCTCTGGAGCTGACAACCATGGGGGCCCAGGCATAGAAGCTGTGGGTGCCTGACCTCTTCCCTGGGCAGAATAGGACAAACAGGTTAGACAGTGTTTGTCAGCAGTGCTGTTACCAGGGCTGTGAGGCTGGGAATGTAAAGAAAAATGCAGGATCACCAACCTTTACCTTAAAGGCAGTGCATTGCCTCTGAAAGGCTTGGCTTGTAGCCTGGGAAATTCAAGCAAAACAAAAAAGCAACGATTGTGGTGATAGCAGAGAAGGTTATTGACCAGCGATATTTCGGTTGCTTGGCAGGACTTGGGAGACTGTGTCTGCTGCTTCTCAGAAAACACAGAGCTCTGAAGTGCAGCCTTGGAAAACAGCAAAAAACCCAGCAAAATCCCCCAATCAAGCAGCCCCACCACAGAAGCAGCCTTTGTTCAGCCTTGGGTGTTTGTAGGTGCTGTGTTGCTGCAGGCTTGCTCCCGTGGATTCTGTGCAGGGTGAGGAGCCCAGGCTGGTGGCCAGGTTGTGTTCAGAGTCTCTCTTTACTGGGCTGGCCTGCTGAAACAGAGACCAGTAAATACAAAACTAAATATTATGTGTTGAGCCCTTGATGATGCTGCTGTTCATAAATAGGGAACCAAGTAACAGCACGTGGAAGTTGTCTCTGGGTTTCTTCTAACGTACTGGAGTACTGAATGTACCCTATCAAGTTATTACATGCTGCTTTCTTTCCATTGCCATCTGTTATCTCTCTTCTGGTCCTTATCTTTAACTCTGCAAATCCTCTTAGAATTTTCTTGAAAATACTGAGAGGGGAAGCTGGCTCTGAGGTAATGCTTTTATTCATCGGGTATTTGTTTTTGTTTGCACCACCCTCTTTATTTCACCCTGGTATCTTTTTGTGTATTTTGATGTGCAAGACTAGTGATCTAACTTGTTGATTCCAGTAATATCATGTCATGTAATTTAAGAAGGAAGCACTGGAAAGCCTAAGTTATGTAAGCTTGTCCCTCAAAGTAAAAAAGAAATAGTATTAGATGCCTTTTCAATCCGACGAACACCCAGTGTATAAGCAATTTATTTTCATAGTCACAGAAGCTTTTCCTTCCCAATCTCAAATTTTAGAAACCCTGAGAGTGAGCTCCTGCTACATGTAATGCCTTATGTTTAGTGTTGTTGCACGGATTTAGTTCACATTTGGAAGGTCACTGTGAGTTCCCGAGGATTCTCTCTGTGTGTGATACTGATGTTCCTCTGTGTTTTAATATTCTCACACTAAAGTCTTCTGATCTAATGAATAAGGGTGAATAAAAGGAAAACAGGCAATAAGATGCTGATGATGTTTATGGCATTTGGGGTGTGAAAGCAAGGAGTGTATGTGAAGAGCTTTTGGTTATGCACTTGGATTTTTTTTAGGATAAGAAAACTACTATCTTGAAATGCTGCAAGTCCTTATGGCTGCAGAGCTGCTTTGGAGTATTGAGAAGTTTCAAAACAGGGTAACAGAAGGATTGTTCTGTTTGTGAGGGTGGGAAAGGCCTTTCCCCCCTTCTCTCTGTAACTCAGAATCCTTTGGTTTTCTCGCTCTCAAAATGAAGGCAGTCACAAGCGATAGCTGAATATGATACTGTTTGTTCCGTTTGTATAAATTCTGCTTTGAGTTGAGTTCTGGCAGCTCTGCTGAGTGGGAAGCTGATATGTTTGGCCTCTGTAATGGTTGTGTGGGCTGTCATTAGGAGGTGTTTTGCAGAAGTTGCTGTATCTTACCTTCTCACTTCGTTACAAAGCTTCAACATGCGATCTGCCCTCTCCCAGCTGGCACTGAATTTGTGGGTCTGAAGTGGTTTGGAAATCCTTGGGTTGCCAGGCTTGCACAGAGCAGAGCTCGTGCTGCAGATCGGGTGGGAGCTGCTGCGCTGCCTTTCTGCTTCTGTACCCTGAGTATTTTTACTAGCAGGGTACCTGCCTTGCTGCGTAATTATGGAATACTACCTTGCATTGCAAAGCAGGGTTTCCACATTCAGATGAGCCTAAGCACATGATCCTAACCTAGGATAATACTATATCTTCTTGTTGGAAGCAAAATGGGATGGACTGGGAAAAAACCCAGTGAGGACCATGAGGGAAAGATGAAGTACCCCAGGTCACTGCATAAGGGGCTGTGCTTGATTGAGGATGGTGAGAAACTCCTTGCTTTGTTAAGTAAATGGCTTGTCCTACAAGATCACAGAAATAAATTATGCCAACAAATAAGCTTTTTGAAAGTTGAATTAAAAAATGAAGTTAGAGAGGAAAATAATTTATTTTTCTGGCAATTTGTGCATGTGACTTATGGGCAAACTTCATGGAGACCCCAGCACTGGTCATGTGGGTATGTAGGAGACTCTTGACAGTGTTGGCAAAGACTGCACCACATGTAAAGAAGGCAAATGTAGTTAGTTCCTGCATTCTCCAGAAAAACACGGGAGATTTCCCTCTAAATTATCTCTGTGTGTGGAGGAATTTTAACTTGCATAGCCATTAAATTCTCTTTAGAGTTTAGGCAAACATTCATTGTGGAGCCCTACAAAACATCAAGGCAGAAATGAGAAGAACAGCTAGCAGATAAGCATTGCAAATGCTCAGATACTTATCTGAATCTTTTTGGTTTAGAAATTGGGTTTGGGAATCTTGAGAGAGCCTGTTCTCACGATAAGGTGCCTTGCAAAGCCCAGGCTCCCACTAGTCAAGAACAGCATAGGTTTAGCCTTTCATTTAAAGGACTGAATCCCAGTCCTGAACTGAGATGGTGTAAGATGTGCCTCACATCTAAATATTACCGTTTGGCTCTCAGGATAAAAGTTTTTGGGAAGTATGAAATTCGGTATTAGAAACAAATGTTTTGTTAACTAAGTAACTGCTTCTCTTAAACTTCTTATGTTTTTCATCAGTGTTTTTCAAAGTGTAATACACGTGTTTTACAAAGTGTTACAAAGTGTATAAAAGCAATAGGAATAGGTATAAAATGTCCTGCTCTGGTGATCCACAGAAGGCCTGGATCTCCCAAGCCCTCAGTAAACCAAAATGTACCAGTGATTGACCATTCTCCCAAAATCATCCATGGTCTGAGTGGAGGGATTTACTGAGCCCAGGCTGGAGATTGTCATGACAGAGGTTGGTTGAAGTAGGTTGTGGAATGAGCTTCTAAAGCAGTTTTGATTTATACTCAGGATTTTCACTCTCTAGTGTATACATGATGTTGCTGTGTCTCTCAAATACATTTCCACGTGTTCTAACTTCAGTCAGAACCTTCTGTTACCTGAGAAGAGGGAAACACAGAACCACTGTAACCCCAGACCAAGCTCTTACAGATATGTATTGTGGAAATGTTAGTTGATGGGTGGTGGCTTAAATCTCTCTGCAAATTATCAGCAATGAGTCTGGAGGTAAAAATAGGTACCTGTGTGTAGAGAGGTGGGGCAAATACTTCTGACTAAAAAAATAAAGGTGCTTCATTAATTTTATTCTTTCTTACACGCCTTAGTGTGAAGTTTGGTTGAGTCTCTGTTAGTTTACTTGGGAAGTGCTGGTGCCTTGAGGTGGACAGGCAGAGGCTGAAGAGGCTCCAAAGTGCAGAGGAGCCAGAGCTGCCCTGCCAGGCCAGCTCTGATTTGGGGCAGGGAGGGACCCTTCAGATGTTCAGGTGTGCTCTGTGGCTGTCACATGACTTAAATTCTCCTTTTGTATAAAACAGAACATTGTTCAAATGCACTCTCGTGCCTCAAAGCACGTTTTTCAAAGCATGACCAGGTAAGGTCAATGATAAGGTGATTTTGCTCCATTAGCTTTTCCCTATTTTCTGTTTGCCTCTTTATGCCTTAGCCTATGGAAAAACAGGCAGTGTCTCCATCTCTAGATGCACCTAGGAAAGTTTTTTGACTATATATTTTCCTTCTGTATTCTGTGTGGTTCTTTTTTTCCTGCCAGTTTTGCAGCAGGTGTTTTGCATAAATTTGTCATAAATTTGGTTTACTTTCTGTGGCCAGCACCTGTCCTTTGTTTTCTGTGCACCTGACGTGGTGGGTGTTTTGAAGTGTGGTTCAGATCATTTTACCTGCACTGATGCATTTATTGACGTCTTTTTGCTGCACTTCAAAACCCAAACAAAACAACCTGATTTATTGCAAACTTGGCACAACTACCTGTGCTCTTGCAACTGGCCAAGGGTCCTCTGCTTGTTTCTGTTGTAAAGAAGAGTCTGTTTGGTCTCACAGCTGACTTCATGCTATTATAGTTGGTTTACACAGAATAATATACTAGGTTATATATAAACAATATTACAGTAAACATGTGGCTTTGGGGAGATGACAGTGCTGAGGTGGTACAAGTACAGGCTGCTCTACTAAGGAGAATTAATGCATATTTTGGGCAGGCAGGGTTGGGCACTCCTGTTACTCTGGCTTTTCCCAGCCTGAATACTTCCTCATGCAGGTGATAAAAATATATATATATAATTTTTTTGAGTGTGCTTATCTCCAAGGTGGGGCAGGCACCTTCAATCATCTGTTTGGAAGAAATGTTTTGCACAGAGCTCGGGACAGGCAAAGCTGTTGTTGGTTTGGGTGCTGGGTTGGCACAGGAAAGAGGAGCAGTGCCTGCCATGGCTGCCTGGGGACTGGGGAGCACTGGGGCTCCTTTGATGTTGCCAGGGCAGGTGGTTTTCCAACCCTGAATTTGAAGGAGGAAGGTGAATCAGTCCAGGAATTACAGCGCTCAGCTTTCCCAATTTGAATGGGCGACTCCTTCAAAACACCTTAAAGACAGAAAAGGTCTTTTGATTGTTTTCTTTTAATATCCCCAGCTCAGCTCTGCCCTCAGACAGCTTGAGCTGAGACCCAGCCAGAGGCTGGGGGCTCCTTTGGTGGCACTCCATGGGCCAGGGGAGTAGCGTGACAGTGGGTGCAGCCCATGGCTGTCACTGGTCACCTGTGGCTGCCACCAGCACCCCCAAATCACTCCCCAGTGTCCCCTCCTGGGGAAAAAAGAGGTCTTTCTCCATGTGAGGTCTGTGGCAGGGCCAGAGGGGCTTCATAAGTTGTGTTTGTTTGCTTTTGCTGCCTGTTGTTGTGTGTGTGCAGCAGCAGCCTCCGATGGCCGGTCCCAGCGAGGGCCAGCAGGGAAGGGAAGGAGTAGGAAGGGAGTAGGAAGGGAGCAAGGCTGTCGCAGGGAAGGGAAGGAGTAGGAAGGGAGCAAGGCTGTCGGAGCAGGAGAGAGAGGCCCCAAGCCCTGAAAGCCGGCCTTTGTGTCCCCCTCCCCCCGGGCCCTGCCTGGGGCAAAACATTACACAATCCAGCTATTGTCTGCTTGGAAAAGTCTACGGCATCCTATTGCAATTATTTATGAAAGGAAATATTTGATGTTTTTGTGGAAGGTGGGTGGGGGAAGCTGAGTTTACCTCTCTTCTTGTTTGGAGCTTAGTATTTCTTGCATTTGTTCTTCCTGTCCAGTTGTTCCAAATTTTTTCTGAGCAGCAGAGAGTGCCCAGGTCTGCAGTCTGTGCTGTAGGGAAAGTCCTGCTGTGAAAGCAGCCTCCCCCCCCACCTCCAATTCTACAGAATTTCATTCAGTGTTATAAATAAAAGATCCCAAGAAGGAGCTTGTGGGTATTTGGTTCATGTCCTTCACGTTTTGTCTAGTATGTTTTTCATATGTGGCAGCATTTGGAGGTGTTAGATTTTCCTTCGTTTTCCCTGGAAGTGTAGGCGTAGTGAGAGAAGGAAGGAGCTAGGGAGGATCCAGAAGCTGATCTTGATGGAGAGACTCAAAATAAATGGCATCACTTGAACCCATTTTTCTCAGCTTGAGCCCTCTCTGCAGGTGACATAGAAGGCACTGCAAGTGCAGTTTCTTGCTTATAAACGCAAGCCTTTCCACATTCGCAAAAGAGAACTACACTAGAAAATCCTGAAAGCAACAAATAAATGTGCAACAGGTGTAATACCTTGCACTTTGTGCCAGTACTGTGCAAAATAAATCTCAGAACCATTTTCTTAAAAAATGTTGTCCTATGCTTGTTTAAATTGAGCTTGAGAAACTCTGTTTTAGGTGACCAGTGGTTGCTATAGAATGATTTCTAAAAGAAATCCACTTGAGACTGATGCTCGTCAGTCTTATTTCATCAACTGGGAGCTTGCTGTCTTATGTTTGGGGAGATATTTCACTGGATTTGGGAACTTCCATGCTTGCTGGCTTTGATTCATATGTAGAAACTGTCTCATGATGCCTTGTCTTGCATGGTTTTACCACTGGCTTGTGATGGAAGGATCCTCTTGCAGTGGTGACTCTTCCAGTCCTCCTCTTGGGACATTTTTGGGCTGAAACTTCTGGTTGGTTGGTTGAAGGAATGTTAGGAAGGCTCATTGAGGTCTGTGGTGGTTAGGGGTAAAAGTCTGGAAACTTTCACGGTCTCATAGCCAAAATCAGGATGAGGAGAACTCAACTTCGTAATTCTTTGAAAAAGCTATATCAGATCAGCCAGGAAACATTTTCCTTTTGCCAAAGGAGCTAAAGAAGTGCCATTTCCCTGGAAACTAGGATGGTTCCACAAAGCCATCCTCGCTCCAGGGTATGCTCAGGTGCAGTGTTGGGCACTCTTGTGAGTTGTGTGGAGGAAGAATGAGTGTTCTTGTGAGTGATGATGATGCACTGCTTTGTGCAAAATGGATTGCTTGGAGTTTTAGAGCATTCTAGAAAGTGTGTGATAAATAAAGAGGTTGTTACATGTCCTGCTTACTGCAGCCTATTTTGCTGAAGTCAGGGAAAGCTTTCTGAGCCAGAGGGCTCAATGTGGTGCTCCAAGCATGACCTGCTCCCTTGTGATCTGTCTTCAGCAGCTCTCTGTGCCTGCTGCAGAGCAGACTGTGCTGCAGCTCTGCCTGTGTTGTTCCTGATCCACAGGGACTTCACCCTGTTAACCCAGCTCCACACACACTGAGGAGACCAAATTCTGCATTTTCAAGTCTTTTCTCACATGGCAGGAAGAAAACTTTGATCACTGACATCATGGTCAGTGGAAAATACCCTTGTGAAATCCCGTATTCCAAACCACACATGGTAAACAAGAGAAAATCTCACTCTGTGTTTCCTTAATTTCACCAGTGGTTTTCCCTCATCTTGTTGCTGTCTGGGAAGCCAGAAGAGTTTTATAGCATTTTTATTTCATTTGCACATAAAAGCATTCAGTTTCCTTGGGTCTAAAGAGGGCTGAATTACTGTCCTGGTAAAACATGCCAAGGCAGGAATGTCATGAATGAGTGTTTTAAGGTTGCTGTGGGGGGGAATAGAGGATGCACCACCACAAGGAAGCAGTATATATTAAATTTAAATTAAGATGCAGTCTTAAAAGTAGTTCAGGAGTTTGGGGGATGCTTTTTAAAATAATACCAAACACATTGATTTAGTGTCCTGAAATACTGATGCTCTCTTAATATAGGAGAAATAGTGGCATCATAAAGTGAAAAATTGATGTAGGGTAGGGATGCTGTACGTGAATTAAGCTAGAACTTGAAGTTACTTTGGCTTGAATTTATACAGTGGTTTGTGGTAGTGCCTGTCATGCACAAGGAACTTTTCTTGGTAGGCTGTGTTGGGACAGCAGTGCAGCCTGTCTGAGCTCCACTCCTGCATGGCAAGGTGCCTGTCCATATCCCTGGGAATGGGTCAGAGACTCGGGATTTGTAGGACGGCTGTCCTTCAGGGTTGTGTTCTTTCCATGGGATGGTGTGGTTTGTGGGATACACACTCAAATGCACGCTGCTGGGAGTGAGCAGAAAATGCATTTTGTAGATGAACTCGTTTTGAGAGCATGATCGTGTTTGTTTAATTGATTTTGTGTAAATTGCTCATAACGTGTTTTTCAGATGCAGGCTCTGCAGGTACTTTTGGATCCATGAGCAGGCAGGTGCAGTACACCGTGCCTGAGAGCAGTCACTCAAGCTTAGCATTAACTTAGGTGTTTTTGTACTTGCTGGAAACTGATCTTTTGCCTGATTGATCTGTGTTTGTGTGCACATGAATAATTCACAGATATATATGCGTTTGGATGTACTCACACACATCCTGGTGTGTGCTGAACAGAAAACATATTGGGTAGTAGGCACCCAGAGGCAGAGCAGCCCTTTCTTCAGTTTATTTTCCCAAAGCATTGTTGTAGACCAGATATATTTTCCTACTCTTGTATGTGCTATAAAATAATATTTTTCAAGATGGGGAAAATATCAAGTTACTTCCATTCTGTGCTTTTACAAAAATCACTTGAGAAATTAACATTCTTGTGTATCAGGTTACAGACGTCCGAGTTCAGAGGGGGCGAGTGTGTAAGGGGAAGCAGGATGTGAGCTTGGAACAAAGGCAGCCTCGTGTTGTGGAGGGGCAAACAGGGATGATACTGCTTGGTGGTGGATCCCTTATGGATGCTAACAAAAGAATGGATACTGTGGATGAGCAGTCTTTGCACTGTTTCCATACACGCTGTTATATCCATGTGCAATTCCGCCTGTGTGCATGGGTGTTGTTAACTCTGCTGTTGTGTGCGTGTGGTTTCCATTTGCCAGTCTCCAGGTCTTTTTCTGCAACAAATTTCTTAAGGATTTTGCTTTAACTCTTGCTGTAAGCCCATGACCCCCAGTTGGCCTCCCAGCACCGTCGCCTTTCCCAGCTCCAGAACAACCAGAGAGGCCTGTTCTCCTCCGGCTGTTCCGGACTCTGAGGTGGGGACGGCAGCTCGGACACGCTGCCTCGCTCCCCTCGGCTCCCAGGAGCTGTGTGAGGTCCGGAGGTCCCTGAAAGGGGGAAGCTGAAATGCAAACATGAGGCTGAATAATAAAATGATGTCACTGGCAGCCAATCCGGAGGGCTGATGTCACACGCCTGGCAGCACCAGCAGCCCCCTCTCGCCACTTGTCCCTTCCTCACCACCGGGAACTGCCCCCGAGGAGCAAACCTGCTGAAGTTCATTATTTCAGAGTTAAGTGCACATAAAACACAACCCATCACTCCTGCAGTTCATGAGATTCCGAAGTTTCCCAAGACTATAGAGCTGGGTGGGAGCTCTTCCGTGGAGCATATGACAAGCAGGCAAAGTGATTTTCTTTGGGGTTTTTTTCTTTACAGCACTTGCTGTTCTTGTGTGTGCTGGGTAGGATACATGTGCTTGCTACTTTTGATGTGTATTGTACACCATTATTATTAATTATATTTATTTTGTGTTATACATTTAAGTCTTACATTAGCAAACCCCACAGACAACCTCTAAATTGCTCACATTGTTTCTGTCTCATCCACTCAGCTGAGGCTCTGTTGAGCATCTTGGTGGTTCAAGCTGTTGGAGGCTGTAAGAGCTGTTTATTATTTCTGAGTGAAATTTAATAGGTTTTCAAACCAGAGAGCTGAGGCACCCTTTCTGATATTCAAAACAATGACTGTATCTACAGTTTGAGGTAGATTTAAAAGAAATAAATTATTTTACTCTATGAAGTCATTGTTGATGCCAGGAAAGAAAGATATGAGCAAACGGATCTAGAACAAAAATCTAATTTTACAGGATAGACAAGGTCTTCTATTATAATTTGTAGTACTTCCTTCTTTATTTTTTTCTTCAGAAGCATAATGGTGAGGAGGAGGATGGAAGGAAGTCTGTAAGTTTTGTTACATAGACTTTATCTGCATTTGGGATAAGGAGAAGTAGTGTCAGAGGGCTCTGATGGTTTTAGCCTTTCAGGGATAGATAATCTTCTCCAGTCCAGGTACTGGAATTTCTTTCCTAATGTAGTCTACACTGGATTTCCCATGACACGTACAAGAGATGCTTGATCAACTTCAAGGACCGCCATGTGACCCAGTTTGGGGTGCCTGAAACTCCTGCTGGAATGAGAGCCGAGCGGAAGGCTTGGGCAAGGTGGTGTTGAGTGTGTTTGGGATCCCTTCTGTGGAGCATGAGAAGAGAGGAGCTGTGTTGTCCTTCTAAACTGAGAAATGGTCAGATTAAAGCAGGTGGTTCCTCCTGAGTTGGAGCTGCTGCAGGCAGGGAGTGAAGCAGAGGAGCTGCCTGAGTGTCCTGTACAAACTGTTCAGATCATAACCCAAATTAAAGGTTTTTGTTTTCATAGAGTGTTATAAAAGTGATTTAATGTTTTGTAATTGTTTTCTTGGAGGGAAAAAAAAAGAAATTTATGTGAGCTTCAGTTGAAGATGTAGCTACTGTAATTCATCTCTGAAGGAGTTGGAATACTTTTTAAATGCATTCAGCAGTCTAAGATAGCTGTATTATTGAGAAACCACACTGGAGCTATAAATCAAAAGGCATCTCTGAATTTATTTTCTTCATTGCCAGGTGTATGGAGAACTGCACCATTAGGCCAACAGGAGAAAAGATTTAAGATTACAGTCCTTCTTACAGTTTTATTCTTTTCTGGTAAAGAATCCTGCTGTAATGACAAGCACTGACATAAAAATAAGATGTTTTAGAAAAATAATTAAAATAACACGAGGCATTTAAGTTCATCTTGAGTGGTTTAGCAGCATTGATGCTGAGCTTAGGAAGATGCTTCCCATATTTTACAGCTATCAATGTGTTCCAAAACAACAAAAGAGACTAAAATATTCCAGCTGATGGATGCCTGTTGGTGTGGACTCTTGTATGTGCATAGAGATACAGAGTGTGGGTTCCATGAAAATGAAACGAGCCTAGGGCACGTGAAGAGATTCACATGAGATCAGCAGAGGAAGATGCTCCCAGAGGAACCATCACCACTGTGCTGTTCACACATTTCCTGTGCTTGTGGCAAACTTGGGTTGGTGCTTCAGGGCTTCTGTAACAAGGGAGGTGAAGCCCAAGCAGATCCTTGTCCCCTTTAAACAGGGAAGTTACAGCTTTCTGTACTGGACAGCCACTTGTTACAGGCCATTGTTGAAAACCAGCAACTAATTCTTTTTTTCAGTCTCAATTTATAGGACATCTATCATACGTGGTTTTCTAGAGGAGCATTTGTTAGTTGAAAGCAAACCCAGTAAAACTTAAGTGCTTCCATTAATAGCCTGTTTAATTCTGGAAAAGCCTTACATAGCTGAGTTGAAAACTGATGAGTAGACGTAAAGATCCTTCTCCTACCTGCAGCTGGCACTCACATTATTTCCTGATGCATTAAAATGGTAAATTTTGTATTGTAACAAAAACTGAAGATGTTTTGGGGCTGAGTTTGCCAGCAGAATGACCATAGAATAGGTTATTTGGTAAAGTGTGATATAAAAATGCAGCAGCCTGTGTGGCCCAAGCACAATGAGTAAGTGTAGGTGTATCCTTGTTCCTTCTGCAGTTGTGAACTGGTCACAGTTGGGATTGTTTATGATAATAGAAATAATAACCTGACATAGGAGATTGCTTGTAAATCAAGTAAACCTGGTGGAATGGTAACGTGCTGAACTTGTACCAAACTGCTGAGGTCCTTTAATACAGTTTTACGTTCCTGAGGTGGATTTGTGAGCTGTGTGAATTGGGTAGTGCATCAGCAGTGCTCTAAGTCTGCATTAAGTTCTAGACTGGCCTTTTGGGTCCCATGTCAGGAGTTTCTGAGCTATTGCTGATGTGTTTGACTTGTGCTGACTTACTTGATAGCCTGGTTCTCTTCTAGTAGTTCAGTGTGGTGATTGGTGAAGATTTCCTACTGTAGCACCAGGGCTGGGGGATGTGGTGCTGACTCAGCTGGTGGTGGAGATGACTCCAGTTTTGTCAGATGGCTTGGACATTCTTCCCTCTCCACCCTCTGCACTTCCCCTTGAGCAGCCTCTTCTTTGCCAGCAGGATGCTTTGATAGAAGAACTGATGTAGTGGTGAGATTTTTCTCCTCTTAAAACCCAGACTGGCATTTAAGAGGCTGAATAAAGGAGCTAGGGGTCGAACTGTAGGCAGTTGGTTAGAAAATGTTGGCTGGCACTGCTGGAGGAGTTGAAATCATACAGCTTCCCTTTCCATCAGAGCCTTCTATTGCATGAACTTTAATTTTATATGTCAGTTATTTGACCAAAGCTGCATTCTGAGGCTGGACTCACTTTGAGTAAGCTGATACTAAATTTAAATTGATAGACAGAGTTACCCAGAGGGCTTGGATCTGTTTGAGCTCTTTGTTCTCTCCTTCCTCTTTCCCATTTCTCTGTTGTTGGTGGCTGAAGTGACATCCCTGCAGACGTCTCCATGGAGCTGCCCAGCCCAAGCTCTGTATCTTACCTGAGTGCTGCAGGATGGCTCTGTCGCCTTGGATTCCAAACAGTTGGAAAGAGCAGTGAGCAGGATTCTGGTGTTGCACTTCGGGATTCTTGCCTGTAGAGGGATGGTGGCTGCTTTAATTCAGTTTGTTTCTCTAGGAAGTAGACTGAAGAATATTGGAGTGATTTTGTCCCAAGAGAGCATCGTCCTAGTGACTCCAGGTTGTTTTGGAACATTTTGTGGCTTTTAAACCTTATAACATGTACCAATTATAACCCAAAAAGAGGGTGGCTGTATTGGCATTAGTCTATTGGAAATTTTTTCCTGGATATGATCAAGCTGGAGACCAAAACCATTTCAAATGGACAAGAAATGACATCAGGCCATTTATGATCTTAGCATGGCTCAATGAAGCTCAGTGTTGATACTCTGTTTTCACCACCCTTTTTTGGTGGAAAAATAGGTGTTTCTTGTTTTAATACGAGCTTCTGGTAATTTTGCACTGTTGAGACTTCTAGCCATTTCATTTCTGACTGCACCTTCAGGGAAAAACAGTCACAGCTGATACCCTTCTTCCACATCCAAATGAATCTTCGAGGTACTAAGACTAACAAAATACTGTAGAAAACCATTTAGCTAGAATAAAAGTTTATGGAAGCAGCTTTTTAATGAACTAAAAGCAAGTGAGTGATCTGTACTCAGGATTTCCTGATGCATTCATACATGTGCCTTCATCAGCACGATCTGCCCTGGAATGATGGATTCTTATTCTGGGATGTGAATTCTGGGTATTTTTTGGCATTGGAGCATGCTGAGTGTGGAGTAAAATATGCTTTTATAAACTCAAATGGGAGTGTAGAATCTTGTGGCCAGTTTTGGATTGGAGAGATTCTTGTCTTGCAGAACTGTCCTGTTGTACAGCTTTTAGTAGCAGTACACAGGATGCAGTGGGACATCAGGAGAATTTCTTGAATTAAAGGGATGAATTGTAAAATCTAGCTTCCATGTAGAGGTACTCACAGTGTACAAGTCCACCTTATTTATTAAAGTGAAACACGAACATTTGAAATTCATGAGTGGTCACATGGTGCAGGAGTGGTTTTTTTATTTGGAAATAATAACTTCAGATTTCTCTGAAATGTCACATGTTATATCTTAGTTTAGACAGAATCTTTTAGATCAAGTTGTGAACTGTTGAGGGAAATGAGTTACTAATGGGAACACAAAAAGGTAACACCAGTGGAGTGAGCAGTGGAGGTGAAATGTCTCTCTGGAGAGAAATGCAGCATCTCAAGGTAGAAAAACATTTTTTTAAAGAAGGCAGTATTTCAAAGGCTGAGGGTTTTTGAAAACAATTTGGTGCCAGAAGCTTAACCTGTTTTTCATAAACACGGTTGCTGGTTGGAGCCAAAACAAACAATTAAGGTCCTTAAATGAACCGAAGTGAGGAATCATAGCTGCCCCAGCAGACTGCTAAAAATTGTTAAGTGTGGCTACATGTGAGCCAGAAAGGACAGTCAGGAGCAGGGACCCGCGAATGGGCTGGGTTTCCTGGTCACTTCTTCCTTGGTGCTGCTTTTCTTGGAGGTGTACAGGAAAGATGGGAGTGAGGAATGGAGCTGGTCATGCCCTAGCCTAGAAACCAGGGTGGCTGTACCTTGACAGAAGAGCAAAGCCAGTATAAATTGTGGGGCATGTGAGCCAGAGGTGTTCCTGTGCTGAGTATTTTTATTCATTATCTTTGCTCTCTCTCCTTTTTGCCTCCTGCAGCCCCTCCTGCTGAAGGTTTCATTTATGTAGTGCAGTACCTGTGTCCCAGCACAGCCTCTGCCTGGCTGGGCTGACACCCACTGAGCTCTGGTGGGAAATGTCCCCACTTCCATGGCCTTTGGGGCTGAGCAGCTCTCTGGGGGGGATGGATGCCTCTGAGGTGCTGAGGGAACTCGTGCACGTACAGGGGCATCAGGGCAGGCAGGAGGAGCTGGATGTGTCTTCACTCTGAGCACGCAGTGGCTGCAAGATGCAATCACAACATGTTATTTTC
Organism: Hypocryptadius cinnamomeus; assembly: GCA_013400635.1. Lineage (NCBI taxonomy): Eukaryota > Metazoa > Chordata > Aves > Passeriformes > Zosteropidae > Hypocryptadius > Hypocryptadius cinnamomeus. Next base: position 105,712 of record VYZP01068402.1, on the reverse strand, counting down.
AGCAGTTTTAAAAGCAACCCTCCCGTACCACCTTCCAGAATATTATTATTATTATTATTACAGATTTTGTGGGATGGGTGTAGAGCATTGGGAAGGCTCTGGCATCTGTGGGGATCTTGGGCAAGGCTGTCTATGATTTTGCTTTGATTTTCTTTTTTAAACTGTATTTATAAAGATCTACAGGAGAAATCCATGTATTCTGCTTGGCTGTAGAATTGCATATGCTGGTTGAGAGATGCTCTGCATGGTCTTCAAATAGCCTTAGCTGTCCAAAAAACTGGAATTTCTGGAGAATACCATTGTTAACCATCGTAGCAATTGAATTTAATCTGTTTTTTGTACATTTCTGCTTGGGAATTAGTTCCAATCTATTCCAGAAAGCAGAGGGCTGAATTACAAGCAAGATCACTTTCTTGTGGACAAATATTCTTATTTTGAGAGACACTGTGTAGTGGGAGCATTTCACTTCACCTGTGTGTTCCTTCCCTGGCGGGTTAGAGAAGCTGGCAGGGAGGGTTAAGCTCTAGAAAGCTGTAAGAATGCAGTTTTCTCATATGTTCCTTTATAATCACAACTGTGGAAAGGACAGGCAGAGGTGAGGATTATTCACAACCATAAAGTGAAATGGGGTTTGAAGTTAATTTCAAATTTACCTACATAAACAAACCACGAGTGGTACATTTTTGTTCCTCCTTTTAGCTGTGTCTGTGATAGAAGTGTCAAACGGTGCATTATTTATGAGCTGTTGTAGATATTGGACTTCTGCATGACATCCTCACCTCATAAATGCCTTCATGGAGAAAGAAGAATAGCTGGTGTGTCTCATTTTCCAGTCCAGCTCCACAGCCATACCCTGGCTATCTGAGGGACTGTGGGGCAGCCTTTGGCAGCCCAGAGATTTTTTTCCAAGTGAACTTGCAGGAAGTACTCAGAGAGATCAGCTGGATGTGTGCTCAGTTCACTATAAACAAAATATTTGTCCTTAAGCATAAACCAAAAAGGAAATGAAGCAAAGAGATGTTAGTAATCCTCCTTAAAAACTGTAAGTAATAATGTCTGTGTTAATTCTATATTAAAAAAAAAACAATCTCTGCCTCTTAAAATGCTTTCCTGGTGAATGCAGAGTTTTTTCAAAGGCAATAGAATTCCTGTCTCCTACAGAGATACTTGCTGGTTGTTGGAATTGCATGACTTTTGCATTTTTAACATTTCCTCAAATTTAGGAGCTAAATCACAGCTTCAGGACCTACATATCACTGAAGAGAGCAGGTAAAGGTTCCACAGATGGTGGAACAGGAACACTCTTAAACAGGATTTGAGCAGTACTGCCCAAGAGCTGCACACTGCCAGTGCCTGGCTCCTGCCAAGCAAGATTAAGGAATTCTGTCCTGATCCACAGGTGGGTCATAGAGGTTCCCTTAGCTGGAGGTGGGCATGGTTCAGGTGAGCTGCAAGTTTGTGTAAAAATTCAGACCTTGAATTTAGTCATGGGAAGGAACTTGTGGCCTTGGACTGGGACCTCAGCTAACGTGGGAACTCTGCTGACACACTTCTAATGTTGGGTTTTTCTGTGTGTATATTCTTACCAAACATCAACAAGATTTTTCTTGTTGAAACCGATAAGAACTTTGCTTTTTAAAATGTTCCCTGTCGCAATAGCCAAGTGATAGAACCGTTTTTAATAGTTTCAGTGAGGAGAAGTCAGATGTCAGAACTATGGAGAGCAGTGATTTAGTAAAGTACTTAAAACTAAAGGAGAATAAACCTTGATTAGTGGAGATAAATCTCAAATACTTAAAGGCTCTTGGACAGAGCTTTTAACTAGCTGTTGCATGAGTAAATAGTGTGCAGGCAGAAGCTGAAATTAATATCAATGTGAATGATATGCTGGGCAGCTTCTGCAGTGCTGAATCACAAAATACCCCGTTTCTTCTCTTGTCCCCCAAACCAACAGATGTTGCCCTGGTTGCAGGGGTAGAGCCCTGTGAGGAACAGAGGGATATTTGGCAGAGCACAAACAAATTCTTTAAATGCTTGGGAACTTTTTTAGAAAGCAGCTTTGAATCTTTGTTATTGCTTTGTTGCCGAAATAAACGTTAGACTCCTTAGCAGGCAGAAACAAATCATGAGCCTTATGCTGGACTTTGTGCAGCCATGGCTGTAGTAGATGGGGATTCTTTTCCCTCTCCAAAGGAAGGGCTTCTCTCTTTGTTTTTGGCTTTTGGCACACGTTACCAAAATATTTGCAGTGCAGTAACATGTATTTTTTCATCTGGAAAGTGGGAAATAAAACATATTTGTTCCTATGTGTAAATACTCTTTCCCCACAAAAAACAATGTTTGCTTTGTAAATCCAGCCTGCTTCTCCCCTCCAAGTGTGAATTCCTGTGAGCTCTGTTTGGAAGAGCAGGCACATGCACTTCCAGGTTATCACTGAAATAAAGGGGGCTCACAGCTCTCCCCTTCACGTTTGTAGGAATAGGTGAGACTTCTTAAAGGAAGGACCCTTTAAAGTGGTGGTTAAAGTGACCTTCTTAGGAAATGCCATTCATGCCAGAGCACATAACCTTCCTCCCCATCTCTTCCCCTGCATAGGAGGGTTTGTGGGATACAAAGCAGCCTGGGAAAGGGAATGCACATTCTTCTGTACAAAGGAAGCTCAGAACCTCATGGTATATACATAGGTCTCTCTGTCTTCCCCCTTAAAAATGTTTTTCTTTACCCTCTAATCAGAGAAATTTTTCCTTATTAATTTTCCTTTGGGTGGAGAGAAAAGGGGAAGATCTATTGTTGGGCTGGAAGTTGCTGCCGGGGGCGACAATTGGGCCATTGTTGGGCTGTAATTCTAGTCCGGGGGCTCCAGGGGAGGTGGAAAGGAGGAACAGGAATATGAACAAGCCCAAGTATTAACTCTGTAATGAACTCCTGTTGTTTACCTGAGCCAGGACAGCCAGAGGTTTGGTTTTGTTTTTCCTGAAGGCTGATGAAACACAGTGTTATTACCACTGGTGATGCTGCTCTCCTGTGAGCATCTGGGAGAGGGGGAAGAAGGGAACTTTTTTCTCTCCAGCTGAGGACATGCAGTTATTTTTCTAAAGCCCAAATCAAAACTGTTAGTTGAAGGCAGAAACAGGCCTCAGGAAATGCTGTTTCTTCTGGCAGCAAGAGACAAAGATCCTTGTTCTTTAGACCAGCCTTTGTATAGTTCAGAACAGTAACAATTTTTAAAAAATGTCTGATAAAGAACAAGTACTTATTATCATAATGTGTTAACAGAGCTATAATTAAGATTGTTCTTGTCACTTTTTTTTAATATTCCATCTTCCTTTGGGAGTTCTTAATTGTTGAAAAAAAATTAGTGTGTATTTACATTTGTCAAAAAGAGGTTTGGGGACCAAATGGTTTAGAGCAGCACTGTTTGCTTTTCTGGGCTCTTACCATGAATACAAGAGAGACACTGAGAAAGAAATGAAAAGATCCTGGGGATTAACTCAGGTGTTGCTCAGGCTCCATTCAGAGGAGGAAGCAGCCACTTCACCCCTGGCTTCTTAAAGACTTACTGCCTTCCTGATGTTTCTGATCTCCCCAAATATCCTGGGATTGCTTTGGCCATCACTCCCCCCACTCCATCCCTCCCAAAGACATGCTGTCAAGGCATTCACACCACCAAACTGGAATATGTGCTTCTGCTTTGAGAGACTCCTTTTGAGGTCAGATAACCTCTTTTATTATTTTGATTACAGCTAGAAATGTTCGTCCTTCTTGGTTTTTTTATTCTATTACACTGTATTGATCTTGAGTGCTGCCTGCTTCTAAATGCTGGTGCTCCCCTGGACTTTGATCCCTTGATGGAGAAGTCTCGTGTGTTCCAATGAAGACTTGAATATTCAGTTTTCATTAGAACTGTGATTTCATCCTCAGTGAAACATTAATGCTGTTTTCACCTGTGGCCCTGCCAGCTGACAGTGCTGGGCAGGGAGGGACCTGGAGGTACCTGAGCTTTGCTCACCGTCTGCTTTGGCAGCTGGCTGCCTGCCAGAAGTAGGGAAGGTTGTCATTAATGCTCTTAATTTTTATGAGCCTTTGAGATTTAAAATGTTTACTCCATGTTGTCGGCTGTAGAGCCTTTGTATTTAAAATAAATAATCTTGTTTTAAATTAGTGTTTCCTGGAGGAAGCTATCTGGCTATTGTAAAGTGCTCTGTCAACAGAGCTGCATCCTCATAGCAGCAGAAGGGGAAGGATCTCATGTCGATACACAGAGCTTGGGAGAGCTGACACAGAAGAAATTCCTATGGACAGGGCTTTCTGCTTCCTACTTTTTTTGCACAGATGGGTCTCTTTGGTTTTGATTAAACATTAATCAAAAATCAATTTATGGCTCCATGTAAGTGGTATTAGATAAGTCTCCGTTTATCCACGGTAAATAAAAACATTGTTCAGACATGAACAAACAACAGTCCTGGTTTGGTTTGAGTTTCAGAGTAGATGGGGATAGAAAATTGTAATTAAAATTGCAGATTTCATAATTGAATGTGTTCTTTTTTAATGAGAACATTTAGTTTTAACTGTAGCAGGATAAAAAAACATAATTGAACTAAACATCTGAATGTTTTGCAAAAGAACATGAAAATAGGATTTGAGAGATCCTTCAGTAAAAAAAGGTAATCTTATTGGTGAAGAGGAGATTTCTGAGGAGGTGAGGTGTAACCTTGAGGATATTGGACAGTTTCGTCAATCCACAAGATTTTGGAGTCTGAATACTCTGATTTGCTTCAAAAGCAGAATTAATTTCTGTACATTAACAGTATCTCTGAGTAATAGAAGGAATGTGGAGGAGCAGTCCAGTTATTAGCAGGAATTAAATGTGGGTTTAAGCATTTTACTTGCAATTACTCTGACAGTAACTGGTTTTTAATTCTGTTTTTTTTCTTCAGGCTGAAGTACTGAAGACAAGTCTTTGTTTTCATGCATGTGTGAATAGTTCTGGGTCTTTCTTGTGCTGCTTTGTGCCTTTTCTAGGTTTTTTCCATCCTTTTTGAGCTGAAGGGCTCAGAGTTGCAGTCTGTATTTGAGATGTGAGCAACCTGCACTTTTACAGTATTAGAATTTTTATTTTTTTTAAAGTATTTCAACAAAGTATCTGCAATTTAAAGTCCTCCCTGGGGTGGGTTTTGGTGAGGTCACCCTTCTGGGTCCCAAAGAGAGAATGCAACTGTGTGAAGGATGAGGAGAGGTGTTCTGGGGGGCCTCGGCGCTGCAGCTTCCTGTTATGCGACAGAAAATGCTGGATGGAGCATTTGTTGTGCATGAATGATGTAGTACTTGGAAAAACTTTTTGGCCAGCTTTGACATGTTCTGTTTGTTAGTTTTGTTTGCACCCAGAGTGCAGGGAAGAGGATTGAATTAAGCTTTAGCATCCTCTCAGTTATTGGGCCAAATGCCACTGCTTTCACTGCCAATACAGCCTACAGAAGATGTGTAGGCATGGGGAGTGTGGGAGTTTCAGAATACACAGCATCTTTTAATTGACACGGGATTTGTAAAGTGCAGCTTGTATAACTGGTGATACCTAATCTCCCCTGTCCCTTCCAAGAGGCACGTTGATGATCCATATGCTTGATGGAGGTGTTGCTTTGTCTACAGGAGATAAGAACTGCATAGCTGATCAGAGATGTCTTGCCTCTGATTTGCCTGCAGGCATGCAAATCTAAGCCTTAAATTCTGCATATTCTCTTGCCTAAATGATGGATTTATTTTTTAAAGTTTTTTAAAGAAGTTTTCCTCTTGCAAAGGGAGACTTTCTCCCCCTTTAAAAGGGAAAAAAGGAGGTGTGGGGATGAGGGAGGGAGCTGTACTGTTTGGTGTAGAGTGCATAATGAAAGGTTACGCCTCAAAGCCAGGTGCTGAGTGTTGCTGGCAGCCAGGTGGATGCAGGAAACACTGCTTTGCAGGTATTTTGTTACTTGCTACAGTGTCACTCCTCCCGAGTGACTTGGCATGTCTAACCTTGCCTGATCCTCTGGAATTGTCATCCTGCTTTTCCGAGGTTCCTTGTGGATGAACCTGTTAGGACAGTGGCTACGGTGCCTCTGGCCTTTGGGAATGGAAGGTGGTGGCTCACACAGAGCGTGCTGTGGGGTCTCAGGAGCCTGTTTCTGGGAAACAGGAGATACCTGAATCATGGAGTCATTTAGGTTGGCGAAGAGCTTTGGGGTCGTTGAATCCAGCCATAAACGGAACACTGCCAAGTGGAGCAAAAGTCAGGCTGAGGCAGCTGAAAGTGAATTTTCAGAGAATGTATGTCCAGCAGAGCAGAGGAAACTGGGAGAGGGAAGAAAGGAGAATGATCCATAAATATTTTATTACTAGGTATAGAAACACGGTGTGCTGACATCTGTTTTTCTTTCCCAGTGCAGCTGTTGCTGTGTAGTGTCTGTGGAATTGCTTCAGCCTTCCTGGTGGCTCTGTCCTCCTTAAAAATCAAATCAAGCACACACAAAGCCCCCACAACACAGAGGAAGTGCAAACTCTACTAAGCCCACTGACAGTAAGCTAGCTGCTGTTATGTTATTAAGATTGCTTTTCTCTGGAGCCTCTGCATTCCAGGCTCAAATTCCCTGCTCTGGGGGTTTGGGGCAGCCACTGTGCTCAGTGCAGCAGCCTGGGGCCTTGGGCTTTGTTTGTCAAGATCCTGAAGTTACTTCCTAATTTTAAGCACAGGTAAAACCATGAGATTTAATGTAGGTTCTTCATAGTCTTCAAGTCAGTCCAGGGTTTTCTTGTCATCACTACATCAGGAATTTAATGGCAAGACATGAAAGTGGGTACTGGGTGGATTGCAGTTCCTGCTTACTTTGCAGATGCTTTTACAGCAAGTCTTTTGTCCCTCCTCCTAAGCCCTTCTGTTTTGAATCTCAGCACCCTGACAATCCCCATGTCTCTTTATTTTCTACTGTGTATTTGGACAAAAGAATCAGTAGTGAGGAGCTGGGCACACATCTGAGAGCATTTCCTCCCTCCCTGCACCACCCCCTCTCTTTTTTTTTTTTTTTTTTTTAATACACAGATTTTGAGTGTTGTCACAGGGTTCAATCTGGTTATTCACTGTCTTGAGAAGATGGAAACAAAATGTCAATGATGTTTCATTTAAATTTGTGTTGAATTTAGTGTTTCTTGATGTGTGATATGTAGGCAGTGGTGGTAGGGATGTCTGCATGCAGCTGTGTAAAAATTAGGGAATGCTAATTGTAGAGGAGTAAATTGAGGCTCCCTTATGATGCTCTGTGTCTGTTGAACAGTGAGTTTTTTGATTACTGTAGTTGTGCAGTGATAGCAAGAAGGACAACTTTTCACTGTGATCTGATTTTTAGATTTACTTCAGTTCTTATTTACTGCTGCTGCACTTTTCCCTTTTTTCGCTTCAACATTTCCTACAGTGCAGGTTGCTTTTAGAACACGATGCTGAGACTGTCGTGTCTAAAATACTCCAAATGTTTTCAGAGCTGGCTGGTTCCAGCCCCAACACACACAACTCTGTGCCTCCCAAAAATAGTCACCTGAAGGGAAAGACAGAGGCTGAAATGGAGCTGCTGAGCCTTGGCCTGCCTTGGGCTGTGCTCACATTCCTCCACCAGGGCCTGGGCCTCTTCTGAAAGCAACCTTTCAGCTCATGGAACTGCATTGTGTAAACATCTTCAGCAATAATTTATTCTCTTGAAAGAGGCCAAACTAATCCCCCCATCCTGCTTAGAGCTGCCTTAGCTGTGACTCTGAGCGGCACATTTTCTGTCTTGCAACAAGCGTGACATCACTCAAATATAGCAACAGAATGTGGTCAAATGGCATTTTTAACAAATTTTAAAATCCTCCCCTGTGGGGCAGATTTATTGGGAATGTTCTTCCTTCATCTGTATGTTATCAAGCTAAATACCAAGCCTTGGTTTTGCTAGCATGTTTCTATATGTGTAGAAAAACCCGTGGCTGATTTGAGTGCATTGATATTTCCCTCCCCACCTTGTTTTCTGTCTTGGCAGAAAAAGCAGATGTTTGTAAAAGGAGGAGAAAGATCTTTATAAAATCTACCTGGATAGAAAATAAGTAAGATTATTTTCCGAATTTCAGAGCATTCGTGAACACGGTTTGTTGTAAACAAACTCATAAAATCCTCTGGAGAAACATATGACTTTGATTTAAAATTTTTTTTTTTTTTTTTCCTCTTATAGGAGCAGCATTCTTAACTTTGCCTTACATTTTTTTTAGCCCAGCCTGAGAAGCTCCATGTTGTTTTTGTCCTGTAATAGCACTCGCTCCAGCAAGGACATGGCATCTTTGGGGTTTACCTCTGTCTCCAGCCCCTGGGAGGTTGTTTACTACTTTCAGCCTGGAATAACAGGCCAGTCCCCGGGATCCTCCCTGGGGAACAGGATTATTGGCGTCTGCCAAAATACCGCCTCTGTGCTGGGCCGGGCGGCGGCGGGATGCTGCCCTGGGCGATGTTGGGCTGGGGGTCCGGTGGCCGTGGGGCAGCGGGACGCTGCATTCCCGTGGGGATGCTGCGGTGGGATGCAGGATGCTGCTGAGCTGCGGGGCAGGCACAGCCCCCGGCGCTGTCAGCTCAGCCCATGGCTCCTCTCAGGGCGGGAGGGAAACAGTGAGACCCTTTTCAAGAGCGAGGTGTGTTGGAGCCTATATTTGGATGCTGCGCCTCTTCTAAATTTGGTTTTCTCCTCATTAATACAGGAGCTGTTTCAGTTGCCCTGTAGGGAAAAACATGGGGTTGTTGTAGGGTGGGTTATTCTGGGGGGTTTTTTTCCACCCTTTATGAAAGGCCGAGGTCTGTTTGGAGGGCTGGAGGCGAGGGAAGGTGAAGGAAGGGGTGGAGGGCGGAGGGGAGGGTCCGCTGCTCTGAGCTCCTTTGTGCGGGAGCTCCGCGCTCGCCGCTCACCTCCCGCCGGGTGGGGAGGGGGCACCGCAGTGGGGGCAGCTCCTGTGCCGGCTAATGAGGGCACTGGGGCGGACACGGCTGCCCAGAGGGCCAGGGAGGCTCTGCCGTGCCAGGGGGATCCAGGTGATGGTGTTTCCATCTCCCTTCCCCAGGCAAAGGCAGCCTTCGGGCTTTCTGCAGGGAGGTGCTCGTCACCGTCTCGGGAGAGCGTGGAGAAGGAAGCGTGGCAGCGTCGTGTTAAAATAAGCGGATTTGTACCTTTTGCCGTGACCCGAACCAGGCTTCCCCCATCGCAGCAGCACGAAGAGCTCGCAGTGGGTGTGATGGAGGAGTAGTGGATGGGGATTATTCGTGTCGGGGCTGCTGGCAGCCGTGGAGCGGAGCCGTGCGTGGGAACGGACGGCAGAGGCAGCCGGGCTGCCGTGCTGCTGTCACTGCGAGCTGGGACACGCCTGGTGCTGGCCCTGTCACATGCCTGGAGACCTTCCCTGGGCTGCTGGAGGTGTTTGTGACCCAGCTCTGCCTGGCAGGCATACAGGGATGTGGACAGCTGTGGGTCACATCTGGATGTGTTGGTGGTTTGTTCTGCCATCCTGTCGGGGTGCCCTGGGGGCTGCTCACATCCACCACCGCTGCAGTGACCCTCAGAGCCTCCACATCCGTGTGCTTGGTGATCCTCACTAATTCCAGCATCCCCAAGTGTGCCTGCATCCTGCCCTTACTTAGGGACATAATTTACTGGTGGCCTTGGCATCGCTGCGTTGAGGGTTGGACTCTCTCTTAGATATCTTTTCCAACATAAACAATTCTGTTCTTTAGGTACCCCTGTGCAGGTCATGGTGGAAGTAAAGTTTCACAGCAGGTGTTGGTAAATATGAATAATATGAAAGAGATTTAGGCCCCTAGAAAATGTGTAAAGTACAAGTCCATCAGGTTATTGCAATAATAGCATACAAGACTTTGGATACTAAGCTTAAAAGTCCAGACAACCCAAGGAAATACAACAAAATTGAATTAGTTGCAGGAATTAATTAATTTTTTCTAACTCCTGCTATTAATCATTTAAATGACCTGGGATGGAAATTACAATTATAATAGTTACTTTTTGCTGTATTTCAGGGTACTCTGCACTCCAATAATTTGACCTAGTTTATTGGTGGTTTAATTGCACTCTCTCATTTTGAGCACTTTATTCTTGTTACTAGCTTCATCAACTCTTCTAAATATTTTACTGTCTGCTCTGTTCCAGGGTCAAATGGGACAAGCATTAACTTCTGGCTAGAGAAAAACTGTGTTGAAAACCAGTGCTAGTGAAATCCGTTAATGGAACAGATGCATCTGACCTGAAAAATTACATGTATGCTCCAAAATTTACTTCCCCCCTCCTTCTCCATGAATCTATTAAAAGATTTTTCTGCTGCAAAAATCCCTTGCCCATATCCTTAGACCATTCAAGTTTCCAACCCCACAGCTAACCACCTTTCTATACATATTTGCTCAAGTAAGGGCTATTTTTCCCCCCGCTTTACTCTTCCAGTAGTCTTCTGTAGTGAAGATTAACTTCACAACTAGGATTTGCTTTTCAAAAAACAATGTTTGCCTTTTGTGAAACTTGTATGAGTTCCTGCTGGAATTATTTGTTCGCTCTGAATTTCATCATGGTGCAGAAACGATGCACGTGCTGCAGGGGAAGCAGCAGATTCCAGAGGCATCGTGTGTATGGAGAAATCCTGCTTTGTTGTGATAGCTCTCCTTTCTAGGACAGATGTACTTAACTAATTTTTTTAAAATTAAATTCAAGTCATGGGGATGCGAGGTGGCAGTTTACCAGTGGCTTTTGAAACGTGTTTTTCTCTGAGGAGTGAAAGGCATGGCTTAGAGCAGCAGGCAGGGTATGAAGAGTTCCTTCACGTGTTTATTGAGGAGCAAACCTGACAGGTCCTTAGATAAAAAGAACTACATTAGTGTTTATCCCTTTGACTTCTGCTCTAACATATTTTGTAGCAGATCTCTTCAAATATGTAGAGTGTTACGGATTTGATAAAATCCTTCTATGGAATTAGGCCCAACTTGTAACAAGTTAAGTGTAGCAATTAATATTTCTACTGAGTGAATTTTGCTAGCAGAATTATATCACTGAGGTTAATCTCCTGACTTCCGAAGCTCTCTTCTGATTAAATAATACAGGCATGTAATTTCTTCCTTCACCAGAAAAATGGTTTTTTTGTGCTGTATGGTGCCTGTATCACATTTCTGCAATGATTGTGAAAAGGCACACAGTGTTATTCTGTGGTCATATTTTTGGCTTTCAAAATCAACAGCAGAAGTTTTGCAGAAAATAATTCCTGTTCAATTATCTCTTATTCTTGAGCAAAAATAGAGCCTTTCCACCCCAGGTAACAATCCTAATTGCCATGGTTTCTAAACCAAAATTTTTAGATTTCAGAAGTCAGGAATGGAATACTGCTTTAAAAAAGTTAGAGAAAAGCATAAATATGTTTTCTGTTTTGTCATACTGAGCTGTGTGGGCTGATGGGCTTCCTGTTCCCTTCAGAGCTCAGCAGACTTGGGGTTTTGTGAGCTTGGGAATGAGTCCCTTTACCTGTGCAGGCACCAGGCTGTCGCCTGCATCTTTGGGTTTGTTGTTTCTTCACTGGGCCAAAAAGGGGAAAAATCACATCACTCCCCAGCTGATGTTTGTTCCTGGCTGGTGAGACAACCCAAGTGAAGCAAATGCAAACTTTGAGTACTGCACTAGCTGCTTCCTGGGTCTCTTTGGGTTTTGTGGTCCAGAGCAGGAGGACACAGTACCTGAAGCTCCTGCATCACTCACAGGGACTGGGCTGCTCAGGTGATTTCAAAAACAAAGCCAGAAACCTGAAGTCCATCACCTCAAGATCAGCTCTGAAAGGCGTTAGGATAAATCATTATTCAGTGCATTTAAAGTAAGAGTGCATCTAGAGCCCATGGGATTTGCTACCTGGATCTTCAGATTGATGGGATGTCTGTTCAGTGAAAGAAACAACCACCAAGGGGTGATGGATGGGGGATGGCCTTTGCAGCAAATCACAACAGGGTGGGAAATGAGGGGTGGATGTGAATGACTGATAAGTAAGACTTATTGTAAGGAGCTTAGAAATAAAGGAGTAATCCGAGAGCAGCTACAACACGCAGGAATTTGGGATGTGTCACTTGTGGCTGTGCTGAAATCTCTATTGCAGCTCTTCTTTTTATATCCTTTGTCCTTTGAAATACCTCACTGGTAGGGTTGGGCTCTTATTTATTTATTTCTTCCACTCGGCAGCTGCAGTGCTCAGGCTGGGAGGCTGAGATGCTCACAATGCGCTGCCTGCTGCCAAGAAAGGAGGTATTTGCATTCATTTTCACTTTCTTATTCTGAATACAGAAAACAAACAACCTCCCCATGGTCCTACTGAGTCCTGCCTCCCCTAAACTATAAATACATGTGCAGATACATGATTTGGAGGATTTAGAGGGGGTGTGGTACCATCCACCAGGCAGGTAATGGGAGTGTCTGTATTCAGTGAACAAAGAAGTCTTGCAGTAATCCAGAATAGCCATTTTTAAAAAAGTGTAAAAAATATCAGTAATATGTTTCATAGCAGTTATTTAACAGATTTGAAGCCTGATACTTTATTCACATTACTTTTTCTGAATTATTTTCTTTTTTTCTCAAAATTGCAAGTTGTTCACACTGATCCTGTCAGGAGTAGTCTGTGCTCAAAAGAAGTAAATTATTCCCGTTTTTCACTCTTTAAGTAATTCTGACAACGATGCAAGGAGGAGAAATGAGACATTTGTTTGAAGTTGTGAGCAGTGCAGCTTTTGAGGTGCAGAGCTGGGTGTTGGAGTGACTCCCATATGGATTGGGGGCGTTCAGGATACGTGTGGGAGGCCGTGCCGTGCCTCTCGCTCCCTCTCACTGGCAGTCTGAGGAGTGGGAAACAAATGGGATCACAACCTTTCTGAATGTGGAGCTTGGGATGTGCTGACTGGATTATGAAGGCAGCAATTTAACTAAAGGGGCATAATTTAGGTGCTGAGGCTCAGAGAAGCCCGGAAATTGAAACTCCAGATTTTTATTTTGTGCCATATTGGCTAAAACAGATACAAAAAATAATCCTATTGCCACGGCATTTGTTTTTGTGTCTGCTCAGGTTTTAACAAGCCTCTTGTTATGATTCAGAGCACAGCATAGAAATCCAGTGTGCCATCTTTTTGTAATGCATTAAATTACCTATAATGTGTTTCTTTTGTGGTGAAACCCCACAGCCTCAGCATGAAGAGTGCACATGTGTATTTGTTTAATTCAACATGTTTTCATCTCTCAATACTGGAAACAGGACATTTTAGTTCTCCAGTCACCACTGCAGCAAACCCAGTGTGTTATGTGCAGTTTGTGTTTAGTTCTTCTTTTCCACCTGAAACATCAGTGTGAAAAAAACAGAGGGCTAAAGAGAAAAACCCAGTCTGCTGCTGGTACTTGTTTAGAAATATCAAATATCCTCCAGTGTAAGGTTTTTATCTCACTGTCTTTGTGGCGAGAGTGGTAGAGAAAAGGCACGTGAAAGGCTGTGACAGTGTAGCCTGTAGCAGCTTTGCAGATTGATTCAGATGTTCCATTCAGAGCAGAGATTTGATACCCAGTAATGAAATCAAACGGCTTAAAATCATCTTCTATTGATTTTTATGAAGAGAAATCTATACCTGCAGAATCCGACTGAGGTTACGATAAGCTCTGCCTTTAAATTTTTCTTTGTTTTCTGCATGCGAGCTCTTAAAAGAGCTTTTATTCTGCACTTTGAATGGCTGCTGCTCCTGCTTGCCTTTGCTTTGAAGCCTGGAGTCGAGAGCTGCGTGCCGGAGCGCGGGGTGCGTGTGCCGGGCCGGGCAGGGATGTTCTCAGGAGCCGGGCAGGGATGTTTTCAGGAGCCGGGCAGGGATGTTTTCAGGAGCCGGGCAGGGATGTTTTCAGGAGCCGGGCAGGGATGTTTTCAGGAGCTGGGCAGGGATGTTTTCAGGAGCTGGGCAGGGATGTTTTCAGGAGCTGTGCCGTGGGGGCGGTGGCTGTCCCCGGTCCCGTGGGGCAGCGCTCGTGATGCTGCTCCAGACTCATAAACAAACCATGCCGTGGGCGGGCAGTGCTGCGGGGCGGCGTGGGGCACCGGGAGACAGCCCGGCGTTATCCCGCTGCACTTCCCCGCCGGGCTGCGGCTGCTCTCAATGGGCTGCCATCAGTGCTCAATGAAACAACACAAGGCGCTTTTTTTCCCCCTCTTCCCTTCTTTTCCTTTTTTTTTTTGGTCACTTTTCAGTTGTGGGATTTAGGATGCACAAAGAGTCATTGAACCTGTAAGAAGCCTCTCTAATGCAGGTGTTTGCAGTGCAGGCTGATCTTCTTTGTTGACAAAAATATACTAACACGAGCAGGCACCACACACTTACTGTCATGTGAGAAGGTGTAGAGGTGCAAATAAAATAATTATACTGGAAGATTTAAAAATTTTGTTCTGTGCCTATATTTTTTTTCCTATTTAACCAGTAGAGTTTTTATTAAAAATGGATTTCTCTGGCATGTAATTACTTAGACCCACTGTGTACCTGGTGCAAGCCACAGTGCTCTGGAATGTGACACGATTCTTTGGACTGGTCTGCTGAGCCTTGATTTGGAATGATTAGACTTCAAAAGCATTTAGTTCTAAATGTGATTGTAGCTCAATTATTGAGTTTTTTGATTGACAGCATGCACATTATAAATGAGTAGGATGCTGTCCATGAAACCATAAACACTGCAGGACTTCCCTGAGAAAATAACTTGGATCATGAGATTAGACTTAGAGCTGCTGAATGCTTCTTAGTTGTGATCTTCATCCTTAGATACGGGGGCTCAGCTGTAATTTGTTGGATGTATGTCAACACTGTTGTTTTGTCAAGGTAACCCTGATTTAAATCAACAAAAACTAGATTCACATGTGCATCAAGTTTGTAGCTTCTGGTTCTTGATATAGGGTGCCCTGCAGGCTGTATGGACGTTTGTGGAGTACCAGGTTCATGAGGATACTTTTTTAATGCTTTGTGGGCAGTAGCTCATGAAGTTGCATTTTTAGTAGTCTGGATAGGAGTGAGGCTTGAGGAGTGATTTAAGAGCTCAAGGAAGAGGCTGCAGAGTGTGCAAGCTCCGGAAGGATAATTTAGGCTAACAGGGGAGCAGGGGAAAAGCTAATGTAGAGCAGGAGATGGCAGAGGGAACAGGATCCTGTGTTCATCTCTCCAGGGATGAGAAAGATGTGAGCAAAGCCGTGCACTGCTGTGCAGGTGAGGTGGAATCTGAGGGAATGAGAAGCTGGCCAAAGGGGCTTGTGGCCTTGTACAGTTTCTTTTAAGTGTAACTTGGCAGATTTCAAACTGCATTTAAAAAGATTTTGGTTTCCACAGACATGGCTATTAAGTTATTTGTTCTGAGCCTATTTGGGTTTTGTTACCCATTGCACCAACAGCCACAAAATGCTTTTTAAATTGTCTTTTCTCTAAGACAGTGCGCAGGAACGCATTAACCTGGTAATGTCATTTTCTAAATGATAATTTTTAAGGCAGACACATTTGTTAATCTTAAAAAAGGCAGTTTGGAGCAATCTCCCAGGTTCAGATGCAGATGGTTTGGACCGTGTCCCAAGTGGGGCAGCCGTGGGCAGCTCACAGAGACTCCAGGTTCCATCTTTGTGCCGTGGGTGAAATCCTCTCACATTCCCACTGGTGTGTTGTTAAATCCAGCTGTGGCTGCAGGGTACTGGTGCTGTTGGTGGCTGAGAAAATCCAGTTGTGGTTGACATTGGTTGTGCAGTGGAGGTTCCATCAAGCATTGGACAGTCAACTGGGGACCAGAGATAAGAAAGATGGGAGTTTTGTGTGGCTGGAAGTGGCTGAGCTCTGTCCATGTGTGTCTGCCCCTCAATGGAAGAAGTCACCATCTCTGTCCAGTGAACGTGAAAATAATTAGATTAACTTTTCTCGAGTGACAGATTTGGCAGTGTTATGCCTTAAAAACAATTATTGGCATGAAGTTAATTCAAAGACACTTAATGATGTAAGCGTGTAAATTTTCCCAGGTGGCACCATCTGCATATGTGATTAAGAAGCCCAGAATGACAAAACAAAGAAAAGAATGTATTTTAAAAAGTGAAATTAATTTGTAAAGCCATTTGGCTTATTAATTAGAAAACCTTCAAAAAAATCAAAAAGTCCTTGAGTTCAGATATCTGAGATAGAAACCTTTGGAGAAGATACTTTGTGCATGTTTTCTTGTAAGAATCCCAATATTCTACTTTACATTCTTTACCCTACTGTAGTTTGTAATGAACCTTTCAGCTGAATTGTACTGTTAAGTGGTGTGGTGCTGACTTGTCTGGATCAAATAAGTCCTATGAGAAGCAGCTGGGAGAGCTGGGGGTGTTCAGCCTGGATAAGAGGAGGCTCAGGGGTGGCCTTATCACTCTCTACACTCCCTGGCACGAGGGAGTCGTTCTCTTGTCTCAGGCAAGCAGCACAGGACCAGAGAAATGGCATCAAGCTGTGCCAGGAGAGGTTCAGGTTGGACATCAGGAAGAATTTCTTTACTGAGAGACTGGTCAGGCATTGGAAGAGGCTGCCAGGGAGGTGGTGGAGTCCCTATCCCTGAAGTGACTGGACATGCACTCAGTGCTCTGGTTTAGTGCACAAGGTGGTGATGGGTCAGAGATTGGATTTGGTGGTCTTGGAGGTCTTTTCCAACCTTTATTTTTTGTGATACTGTGATCTGTCCTGTGTCACTGTAAAGCCTTTGGCTCAATACTCTTTGGTCAGACAAGCCTCACTTCTTTCCATGCTGAAGATGTTGCCATTTGTTGTCATCTCTTAAAGAGTTCAGAATCTTCACCAGAGTGTTTTTGTGTTTGTCTCAAAAGATCCGAGTTGGATCTTGCAAAGATATTTTACATTTTAGACTAGGCTGGAGTCCACCATTAGAGTGAAATATGTGGTTTTTTGTGGCTACTGACATATTCACTAGTAGAATTTTTTACAATATTCCCAAAGCAAGCTGATTTCAAAAATAATTTTTAAAAGATTGCTTGGTCTTTCCTCTATTATGTGCTAGCAGCCTGACAAGAAAATACTTGAGCCCCAGGTCCTCTGAATAGCGTTCAGTAGTGGTGTGCTGAAGTCTGTAATTCAGGACTGGTTGCATTTTAAAAGAAAGTTATTATGGTCATATAGTGTCAAAGGCTTTTGCATATCAAGGCAAACAGCTTCTTCTGTTCCTAAATCTTCTGCCTTTTGCTGTAACATGGAGTAACTCTTTTTTTTTTTTTTTTAATTGCGTTTATCCCCCCAAACCCTGCATCAAAACCAGCCACTTGATTAGATTTCATACTTTGTAAAGCATTTTGAGAACTGCTGATTAAAAAGCACTGTATGAATGTGAAGTATGTATTTTTCTGTTACTGAGCATTCATCAAGTTGAATTTGTGGGAACCAAGGCCAAGAAGCTGATGTTGGTAGGAACAAGCTCTTCAAAACCTGAGAAAGGGAGGCAGCAGCTTTGTCAGATGAACTGTTGGTCAAAAAGCACTGCCCAGGAAAGGTATAAATGGATTAAAAGTTTGCCATGTGGGGAAGGACACGGTGTGGGGAGCAGGGAGTAATGAGGAGTTTGGAGATCTTCTGTAGCAGTTAATCCTGCAGCGGCAGCGCGGCCACCAGCGGATGCTGCATCCTTGGGGATGATCTCTGGGAAGCTGCTTTACTTTCTGTCATCACTTTAACGAGCCATGGTGCCTGCATAAAGTGCATCAAATGAATCTGAGAAATATTTAAGCTGAAATATGTATTAAGGATAGTAGCGGGCCCAACCCCTTAATTTTTCCCCACGTCATTCCTAATTCATAAAAACAAACCATAGAACAGCCTTGAACTTAGTGCAAAAATCTGTTGCTCTGTAATTTGCAATTTAAATGATACTTCTGTATTTGACTGCAGGCAAGATCAGCTATTCTATTCCCATCCAATTTAATGCTTTTAGTTTTGGGTGTGTGCGTGGGACATCCTGGAATACTAATTATTTTTTCCCCTCCCTGTTTCTTGTTGCAGAGCCATCAACAAGCAGGATCTACTGTTTTTGGTAGTTCCCTTTCATTGTTTTTCAGTGAAGGCTCTGTCTGCAAATTTGGATTTGTCTGGGATTTGTTTGTTTTTTAACCAGTGTGATTTTTAAACAGTGTGTTCTGGCTAGTGTTTGCATAATTTATAGAAAACTTCATTTAATGGGTATGGAAGTTGAGGTTCATATAACTGCAGAGGAAGCAGGGCCTGCCCTTCTTGAAATAGAGGCAGATCCATTTGTTGCTTTGTGTTGCAGTTGTAAACATTGGAAGAGAAATACCATTTCTAATGATGGAATAGGAAAGTGGTTCTCAAATTAAGTGATGGCAGTACTGCCCAGTCCCCCTTCAGCTGGCCAAAACCAGCCCCACTGGTCCCCTTTTATAGTGAGGACCAGCTGGATCAGAGGTGGTACATAACTGTCACAACATTTCTCAGCATCAGCATTAAATGTTTGTGGGGGTGATATGGTATTGATATCTGCAGCATGGCCAGAAATATTTTGTTCTTGGTCTGCTTTGTGTTCTGTAAATACACAGCTGGAGAATGTAGGGAATGGCATGGCTGGTGTGTTCAGAATAGATCAGTGCAAGGAGGAGGATGTACCTCTGAATAGTAAAAACCCACTGCAGCATCATGAGGAGGTGGAAAATGGGAAGTGTGGTGATGCTTTCACCCCTTCGACCTCTATAACCAAAGATATCTGCAGTTATTGGCTCAGGGAGACCTGTAACTGGAAGAAAAGGTAATTGCAGTCTTGTTACTATGGTATTATTGAGAAATAAAGCTTAGAATTCAATAAATTTGCCATTTGTAGGTGTTTGTGGGTGTCCTATAAATCCAATAATTTCTGGGGTAAACGAGGTTGTGGAAAGTTTCATGGTCTGTCTGAAGTCTGCACGTTCTGCATGAAGAACCTGTAAATACTGATATTACTGAATTGCAGAGCTTGTTTGTTTTGGGAACCTGGATTTTCTCTTGTAACTAATACTAGCCCTCTGCAGAATTAATGGAATCCTTAGTGGAATTTTAACATTAAAAGAGAGTTTCTAAAACCTGTAGAAAAGAGTCTGTCAAATTATCACATGTTGTGGAAAAACATCATTGCTGTACTTCAGCATAAGCATTTTTTAAAGTATGTAAATAATATGAAACTTTAAAAAAATTAAATGGTAATACTAAGTTTGGCTCTATTTAGTTATTCAAAAATATTTTTATGATTTTACTCAGTGGTCTAGATGGATGAAAACATAATCCATATTTAAATCCTTTCCTCAAAGTGTAGTGAACTTTAGCTCCTTTGATAAATTTAGATAATTTTTCTTCTTGCTAAGCTGGAGGAGTGTTTAATAGCTCTTAAAAGTTTGTCTTTTGTGGCAAATGATGGAAAACAATTCCACCAGTAGAATTGCTGTAGAGATGGGGAGAGGTACAGATCATGTTTTCTCTTTGAACATCTGACTCACCAGAGCTGCCTGTTAATCCTGACAGCTTTATTGCAAAGCAAAGAGAGCGGCTGAATAAATTCAGGGGAAAAAAAAGCTGCAGCAGCACTGCCTACCCACAGCAGAGACAGTGACCCTGGGATTACAGGGAAGGAGGGGCAGGTGTTCTTGGTTTGCCTTCTAGGAGGATTTAGGAGCTGTCACTCTCTCTCAGCAACAGTATTCTAAGGGAACATTTATTTTTCTAGGGGAAAACATTCTCAGTTCAGTTACACAAAGTTATCCATGTTCACCACTTGCTTTCCTGGTAATGTTTTATTTGAGCTTTAAACTTTGTAAGTATAGTCCAGATCTCGCCTTGCTTTTGTATGTGAAGCATTTAGACCTCCGGATAAATTCTTCTGAACTTGGTTTTCAGCAAAACCTCTTAGGAGGAGTTGTGGGTTTCTTGCTTTTTGTGGGTTTTTTATGGCTCTAGTACTCTAATGAATCAGTGAAGCCAAGAATGTCAAGGGTTGGAAGGGACCTGAAGTCCCAAACCCTCTGTCATGGGCAGGGGCAATTCCCACTAGACCAGTTTACTCAAGGCTTTATCCATCCTGGCCTTGTAATGAATCCATCTCCATGAGTGTTAGACCCTAATCCCAGCCACCACCAACATATTTTGAATTTAAAAAAAGTCTGTACCCATTTTCCCTCTGCTTTTTGGATAAATATTTATTTATATTGAGCATATATAGGAGCTGTGAATTAAAAAAAGCTTTGTTCTCCGCAGGTGCCTGGCATGAGTTAAAAATGCATCGTGAGGCACCTCTGCAATGACAAAATATCAGATTTCTTGCTGGGGTTTTTGAACTAGAAAAGTGTTTCTGTTCAAAAGATGGGATATGATTGCATGAGTCTAGGGTGGATAGGGGGTTCATATGTCACCCGGCCCTCATTTGTATGTAATCCAGTTTTTTCCTTATTTTGCTGCATTTAGATACCTGATAGTCTCTTTCTCTGCCAGCCACTGGAGGTCTGTAGTGGGCCAGCATCAGTGAACACACCATGCTCTCAGGGGTGTTCTGGATAGAATTTGAGGGTTTTGCCTCCTTTGGATTTTGAGGGGCCAATGATTCTGTCAGGTTTGGATTTGCCTGGTGCCTGTGGTGTGTCCGTGCTGTAGGTGACCCAGGAGCTGCTCAGCAGAGTGCTGCGATCCCTGGGCTGAGTGTGTAGGAATCCCAGAGGGTTTGTGCTGCAGACAGAGCATCGATCCCCAGCCCGGTGCCAGCTCGGCGTGTCACTGCCCAGACATGGCCTCTAATACCAGCTTCAAGATGAGCTGCCAAAACCACAGTGCTCAAGGCCTCTCCCTTTGAGTTCGGCCAATGCTCGAACGAAACAGCCCCCAGCTTGTTCCTCCGGGACACAGGCCTGCCTTGTTAGGAAATCGGTGAAGTTTGGGAACCCACAATACCTCACATAGCTCTGTGTACAGTAATGGAGGGTGGAAATAGGGCCATAGGCATGAGCAACCAGACGAGTTATAAATATAGAATACTCTCTCAATTCCAGTTTCGTTAGTCATGGGAGGACAGTGAGAGTTTTATAAACTTATAAGGAATATACAAACAGTTCTGAATTTAAAATAACTCTGTATAATTTTTTTAGTGTGTGAAAAGAATATTCTTTTTTGAGAGCATCCTTGTAAGTATCTGCTATACACAGAGCATAAGGATCTGCGTATTTATATGTTCATGTGAATGTGACTTGAGATGACAAAAAAAGGTACCGGAGAAGAAAAGCGTAGCTCAAACGTGCCAAACTCGAGCAAAAACAGAGTGGGAAGCAGCGTGCTTCCCACTTTGTGCCGATATCAAAAACATGAATCCCCTCTTTTTCTCTAATAAGTGCTGTCTGATGCCGTCTCCAGCTTCAGAGCAGCCAGGCAGTGTCTCTGAGCTGGCTTTGCTGCAGCCCGGAGCCCCTGTCAGATCCAGGGATACAGCTCACCTTGGCTGTCCTTCCTACAAATAAATAAATAAACCTCTGGTACTCCCTAATCTGATCACAAATCCTTACTACAGGGAAGGATTTAGAAAGTCCGAAGCAATGTCATTATTATTTTTTCCCAGTCATGCTAGCAGGAATTCCTGAAAAGCGTGTGGAAGTGTTTCAGCAGAGACAACTCAAGCATCGCAGTCTGAGCTGTGTGTGAGCGCACGGCCGGCAGCGCTGTGCGCGCCGTTTGTCCCGTGAGCACGTTCTGTGTGTTTGCAGTTTCTGGGGGATGTCACAGTCAAACAGTTTATTTATCAAGCTGTTGGAAGAACCGAAATAGTTCAGTCTCACAACGGAGGAGGTTCTTAAAGATAGTGAGCTGAGCACAGGCAGGAATGACACTGTCATCCCTCACTTGGGTTAGCAGGAAGCGCTGAGCACTCCCAGCTGCTGCTGTTCCATCCGTGCTCCTTGCTGACCCAAGGCACTTTTTCCCAGTGCCTTCTGACTCAGGTGTTTGAGTCCTTTGCTTGGCTTGAGCTGTCTGGGGATTCAGAGCTGCTGAACTTGCAGCAGTTCACTTGGGGCCTGCTTTGGGTTTGTGGTCGTGTCCAGTGCCACAGTGGACTGGGAGCATCCTTGCGCTTCCCAAAGCAGGTTCTGCAGCCCAGCTCCAGCTTTCCTGTACACACACAGAGCTGGTCAGGAACCTGTAAGCAAACAGGCAGCTGTTGCAGCAGTTCTGTTGTTTGCAGATCAGACAGACCATGGAGGGTGGAGTTAAAAGTGTAGATCCAGATAGTTCAGGGTGATTTACAGATTAATAAAGCAATTTGCATCAAGTCTAAAAAGATAACATTTTCCCATTTCCCTCTGAGACACTTCCGTCCATGGTTGTGGTGTATAAGAGGAAAGTAATTCTAATACAGCTTTAAAGTCAGCTGTATCCTTCCTACTATCAGTGTTGCCTGTAAATTTGTTAAAATGCGTTAAGAAATGGATTAATGCACAATCTTCCTGTCTGCTTTTAGGTCTTAGAAATTCTGGAACTTTCTGTATTCCCTCTGCATTTATAATAGAGGAAGTTTCAGAATGAAAAATATATTCCATGGTTATTAAAACCAAGGAAAGAGCTCACCCTTTGATTGTTGTGGATCTCTAGAGCACAATCTTCAGTTGCTGTCAGATTTGCTTACACTCTTGTAATTCTGGAAGTCCTGAAGGAGATACTTTATTTGATCGTTTTAACATAATTGCCTTAATATTGTTTGGAGCATTGTTGCTATTGTTGTTAACAGGGTGCCTTTCACTTGCAATGTACAAATGTCATAAGTGATGTCATACTCTCAGATTTAGTAGTTTTTTGTTTAAAACAAATGCACCAGGTGTCTCTGATAATTTTGCAAACTATCAGCATTCTTGCAACTTGTTCTGCCCCTCCAGTATCATCCTGCTCTTTTCTTGGGCTCCTGAACATCTGGATTTTAATCCTGGTTTTAGTGGCCTATCTCACAGGTGAACAACTTGAAAAATCTTGCTCTGTAGTAAAGCAGTTTGCATGTTCTTGGTCTTTCTGGCTGTTTCCTTGAATTTTCATCTTTCTAGTGCTTAGAACTCGACAGGTTTTATAATTTGTCATTGTCGTCTGAGTTGGAGATGAACAAAAACTTTCTAGGTTTGCCCGACTCTGTGTATTATGAACAGTTTTCCTGAAGCTTTTTTTCCCCTTTAATTTTAGTGTAATTAGCCTTTGGCTGGACCAGTGTTGATTCAGCCTCCAAGACGAACATTCTGTTTCATTCTGGTGCCAGAATGGTTAAGCTCTTGATGGGTGTAAGGCATGAAAGCAAAAGGGCATTCCTGAAATGGAGCAGGAGCTGAATCTCTCCGAACCAGTGACTCTTGTTTGCCCTGGATTAAACTGCCGTGATCCTTCGGCATTAAGAGAACTACATAATTTAGGCCAGTGTGATAATGTTATCAGCCTGTCTTCCTCCTTTAGAATAAATCTGGAATGTGAATAGTAGTCCTCCTCCAGCTGGGCTTTTGCCAGGAGATGGCTGACCAGCACTCCTTGCTTGCAGTATATTAATTAAATCCTGTAAAGCTTATTGCCTTACACTTGCAGCATTTGGAAGACAGGCAGATTAAATCTAGCTTTAAGCAAGAACAAGCAAAACCCCAATATATTGCTCGTAATCTGCAGCAAAAAGAAAAATAATTTGCCTCAGAGCTGTTCCTCAGCAGCACTTTGCTTTCCTTATCTCTTATTGCAGAGTTCAGGAACTTGAGTTGTCCCTTTAGGAATGTGGACAAATCTGTGACAGTGAGTGGTGGGGGATGGCAGTGGATGGGGAAGGGAGCAGCTTTCACCACCATGGGGGGACCCTCATGTTCCTGTCTTCATTCCCACTCTGATCAATGTTACTGTTCTGATTTGCATCTTCCAGTGGGAAATTTCCTCGTGCGTAGAGGAAATGTTTCTGGAACAGTGCAGTACTGATGGTAAAACGTTCCCAGCCAGTTTGTTTATTCTGTGTTGAAGATGGAGTGCAACTGGCCCCAAATCCCCAGAGATGGTTGTGTATCTGCCTCCGTGGGGTTTGTTTATGTGCTGAATTCATACTGGCATGGAAGGGACTAAATGGACTTGTTTTTTTCCTCATTCTCCGGAGTGCCAGCTGCAATGATGCCAGTCTGGGCTGTGCTGGGCAACATAAGCTGTTTTGAAAGAGAATGCAATTCATGCTGCCTGCGTTTGTCAATAACACGTGTTTGTTTGTACCTTCCTTACGCACTTGGGAGCAGATGCACACTACCTGTGTTATCCGTGGGTTCCTGTTGACTGTGGGATAAGGTGGTTGTTTTCTTCGCTCAGGTTTCCATTTGCTCTCATTTTGTGTGATGGGAGTTCCTGTGATGCTGCTGGAGCATTTAGCAGGGTTGATTGCTTCATTTGCAGAAAACGGAAGGGATATGGGAGTTTTGTAGTGCCAAAGAGTGTCCCCAAGTCCTCTGCTCTGAGTAAAATGGATCTGGCACACATGTTGTTTTGTATCACAGCTGGGAAGCCTGGAAGCTGTTTTGGTATAACTTCTAGGGTAAGGAATGAATGAGAGGTGGCCAAAAGAGGGATGTGTGGGGTCATCAAACTCCAGTGTATCCAACTGGAGTATGCTAACTGAATGATGAATGTTTCCTCTCTGCTTTGTAGACCTCATTGCATCTGGTGGAATCTGAGAGTTTCCAGGTGCTGGATGGTGCTGGACCTTCTTCTCCTAACCTGTCTCCCACTCCTTTCTTCCACTTCCTTTGCTCCAGAATCATCTACAGGTGCTTCCATCTGAGCAGTTGGCTCCGACTGCTGCACAACTGACTGTGTATTGTTTTTCACCTGTAAAATCCTGAGGAGGGGAATGCAAGAACAGATTCCTTGATCAGTCTTTCTTATGATTAAAAATTGTGCAGTTAATGGGCTGATACCAGGCTGGGCAAATCCACTGAGGTTATTTTGAGGTTCTGGGTGTTTCATCACGCCCACTCCTTCATGCAGGGGTAAAGGCATATACAGCATCTGTGACAAACAGAAATACCCAGAAGCAAAAGACCAAAATGCTTTGTGTGGAGGCTGACCAGGTGTAGTGGGAAGAAATTAATTCCCTGAACAATTTCAGAATAATTTCAGGATCCTTGGAAGGGTCCCAGGGATAAAAATGAGTTGGTAGTGACTGGGATTTAAACATGGAAACACGTGACTGATCTCGAGTCAGACATAGCTTGTGGGCCATAGACTTAATGCCCTCTTGGTGTAAGTTTGTATATATCCAAGTATTTTGCTGGTGGACATGACTCTACATACTGGAGGTTTAAAAGGGGGAGATGATCTCTTTCAGGTCCTAGATCAGTGCAGGATTGAACTGAACTTTTGAGATCTGGCAGTTAATGTCAAAAGCTGCCAGACTTTGTGCCTTAACTATTAGAAAGTGGTTTGACATGGCAGCATTTTTTGCCTGCAGGATTTTCACTGAATATGAGATAACGAGTTTTAGAGATGGGGGAACAGAAAAGAGAAAAACTACACCATTGTTGGTAAGCTGCTAATAGTTGTTTCTGTAGTAATATGAAGATTTACACAACTGCTCTGAGTGGCCTCTCCAGTGCCTTGGAGATGACTTTTAACCATATTTCTGTGATCAGAGCACGCTACTGCATGTATTTAATATGTGTATTTCCTTTTATTCTCTACTTTTTGATTCCAGCCCTGACCATGAATCACTGGAACTGGATTTTCTGAGTAATGTCTCTCCAGTCTCTCTATTCTCACAGAATATTGGGCAAAAGAAATCAGGTCTTGTATAGGCTGTTTGAGCATTTAAAGTCAGCTGTTTGAATGGCCGTACCAAAGTTTAGCCCATTAAAATGCAATATTTTTAAAATCCTGTCATGTAGAAGGATTAACATTCCAAAAGTGACTGTATTTTTCTGTCTTTGTGGATAAATTTAGACAGCTAATTTTTTTCAGTAGTTGGCTAGGAGAAAACACTCCCTTCCTCCTCTGGTTTCTGCTCAAAACGAGGCACTTTTTTCCCCCCTCTATTTTTTTTTCTGAAATACTATTTTATCTGAAGGATGCTCTAAAAAAACCAAAAAGAATATACAAAAAAACCCCCCACAAACCAAAGAAAGATCAAATATCTTTTTACAAGGAGAGAAAGAATCTTTAAAAAATATTTATCCCACACTTGGCAACCTTTTGCTTGCCCGCATGTGACTGGCGCGATGCCATCCTTGGCCGAGGCCGGCGCCTCTGCTTGCCAGGAGTCTTCCTCCTCTGGCTGCATTTTCACTCCCTGTGACTGATTGTTTATTCACCTGATTTTTCTGCTCCAGCATCGCTGAAGTCATGGCGTCTTGGAGATGATAAGAACATTTTGTCTGCCCAACTCTACGATAGCCATGATGTCAACGCGGGGCGTTCGCGGCGAGCCCTGGCGCGCTGCACGCTCCGCATAGCAGGGAGGGATTAGATGTCAGACAAACTTACTGCCACCTCCTCAGCCTCAGCCTGTCCAAAAGGGAACTCTTGTAAATACAGGCAGATGATTTGTTGCTTGCTTTTTAAATTTTTTTTTCCCCCCCAGAACTGTGTTTGAGGATTTCCAAATCTTGCTTCGTGTTTGCAGTTCTGGTTTAACATCTTGGGGGTTTTAATTGAGGATAATGAGTCTCTGAGTCAGATTCTCTTGGGGCTCCTCGTGTTTCTAAGATGTTTCTTGCATTTAGTTTTAAGGTGTCCCCTTGCTGTATGTCAGGTCTGAATCTGATTTGCTCAGTAAACAGGCATCTTGGAATGAAAAGTTTTGCCTTTTTTTTTTTTTTTTTTAATCAGTGATCATAGAATCTTAATTGTATTCAGAAAATATTTGTTGGCAGGGAAAACTCATTTGAAGAAATCAGAGAGAAGGTGAAATATGGATGGACAGTGAAAGTTCTGTGTTGGTTTTGCTCCAGGAAATTGGATTTGTGGCTATTGATACTCTTGTATTGTCTTTCTCTGAAGATCTGACACCTCTTTCACTCCCTAAATGTAAATGGGTGCTAGTCTAGCCAGGCCTCCATAATCTCTTTATTAAAGTACTTAAGGGTCTGCCCTTCTCCACATCTTGCTTTTGACTTCCTCCTCCCATGGCTGCCCTCCAAGGTCTCTGAAATATTCCATTATTTTGATATATCCATGTGATGACAATTAAGCATTTTTTGCCCTTGGGCTTGTCAGCAAGGATTTGTTCAGGGGTTGTTTTTTTTGTATATCGTCATCAGCCTTCGTGTTCTGAGACACTGTTCTACCTGGCTGATAAGTTCTGTCCCCAAATGTCAGCCCACTGTTTGCTCCTGTTTGTGTCTCTAACGTTCTTGCAGAATAAAGTCAACAAGTTACGGAGTGTATTGCAGGGCACTTTTTTGGCCAAACTATTTGGAACCTGCATTTTACATGTTTTGGTACAAGTCTAGGAGCCCATGTAGCACAGTTTAGGAGGGTGGGGGGAGGATAGATGGGTCTGGACTGTGAGGTCAGCCAGTGTTGTTTAGTAAGGTTTTTAGAACAGGGATATCTGAGGGAGCTGGCGTGTACAGCAGATAAGGCTTTTTTGTTGTTGATAATATGTCCTACACACACACACAGAAGTTCTTGTTCTGCCTCTTCAAAGAAACAGGATACCCGTATTGTCTCCAGGCTGAAAACTCTGCCAACGTTAGCAAGAACAAGCAGAAAATAGGACTGAGGAAAAAGCGAGGTTGCTGAGCTTTTAAAAAATTATCTTTATAAAGTTTTCAAGAGTTCACATTAAAATGGTTGTGATTAAAATACTACCATAGTTTTGAAAACCTGTTTCACTGATTGCCTTTTTCATGTGAACTTGTGTATCCTTCTGTGCTCCAATTTTTATTTCCATAGACCAGAGTCAGCAGATTTAGCGGGAGATGCAGGGAATCCTATTTTTATAGCAGACTGCTCATGAATGGCAGAGGCATTAAGGGAATACAGGAGTCTTTCCCAGGAATGAAATAAACTTAATCTATGTTTATCCCAATACTTAGTACAGCAGTGTTTGTTTTCCAGCAAATTGTTCAGATGAAAACAAAGAAATCATGTATTTAATCAATACATCCAGTAATGAACTTTGTGGAGGCATGGGGTGGGGTGTGTGTGTTTTTTTTAGTAGGGCTTTGAACTGGAAATGTAGCTACCACATGAAATCTGAGTTCTGGCACCCACTCAGCACAGCAGTCCATCTGCTAGCAAGACACACTGATTTATTTTTTTTATTTAATCCCTTAGTAGTGCCAGATGCAAGTCCCGTGTACCTTAAGGCAAAAGGCAGTTTGTGATGCCTTATTAAGGTGGCTTCTGGGCAGACTTCTTTTGCACTGGTGCAGATTACAGTCAAAAAGAGAATACACACCTGCATGTGTGTTTTATTTTGGTATATGGGTTTGGTGTTTATGGTTTGTTTCCTTTTCAAGAGAAAAAATCATCCAGCGTTTTCAGACAGTGATTGCCTGTACATTCCTGCTCTCTGTAGTCTAACAGGCTCTGCAAAAATTTTTAAAATTTGGTTTTCGTGTGATGGTTGTGGTACCTGAGCAGGCACCAGCAGTGCTCGTGGTCCCACCTCCTTGTTCTCACAGTCTCCCCCCTCCATCTATTCCAAAACAAGGTGATCAAAATTAATCAGGGTCAGTATAGAATCATTCTGACAAGAAATGCAAATTTCTTCAGTGGCATTTTGACAAGTCCTTTTCAAGGTGGGCACTACTTAAAGCTGTCAGAAAATGGCTGTTTATAATCAAAAGTCAGTGTAAGTTGTCAGCATCCTGGGTGCAGAGCTCTGAGCAATGGGGGTTTTTGTGGGTTTTGGTTTGTTTTTGTGGGGGAATTGTTGTTGTTGTTATTACTGTTATTATGATTGCTTAATAGCAGTCTTGAGCATTTTGTCCTGTGTCAAGATGGTGGAGTTCTGCAGAATGGGACTGTAAAAACTGGAAAGCCTGGACTTTATGGGAAGAGGAGGACATTAAAATTTTAGGGTGTTTAGTCCTGCATTAAAACAACACCGTAGTTACAAACGGAGAGATAAATCACAATGAATAACTTGTGTGGAGTTTCATCAGCTGCTTCCATTGTCATTTTGGGATGTTAACTTCTCTCCTGATTTTTTGCTTTCTGCTGAAATCATTCAGTTTAAATGTCTGTGTTGCTTCACTTGGATCTCTCTGTAGTGGCACCACTGAAATCCAGTTTTCTGCTGTTGTTACTGATACAGTGTTTTAGCGAAGTTAGAAAGTGGCAAACAGCTACTTAATGCAAACCAGATTTGCAATCTCTGTGTTTCCAGAGCCTCTGGCACATGGCTCGTGTGGCTAAAAGGCCATAGAGTGCTGTAATCAAAATGCTGTTGTTACATAAATACGATGCTGCCACTTCTTTTGATCTAGCAGTGGTGAGCGGCTGCTGAGGATTCTGCTCTTTGTTCGTGTCTTCCAAGCTGAAATGCTTTCACATAAAACAAATGTCTCCATAAATTTGCACCCCCTTTTTTTTCCTCCCTTTCATATTTTGTTCTGTGAACCCAGAATTTGAGGATAAGGCAGAATTCAGTTATGCTCTTCAGGGGAAAATAGTAGTTCCGTAATTCCTCGGTATTTGATGTGGATGATGATTTGATACTTTATTAAACCGCATTTTGCACACATAAGCAACATTGGGATGCTACACTGGGGTCAGCCCAACCATGTGTGCTGCACAGAGCAGTGCCTCCTTCTACAAGTGTAATTAAGTTGTTTTGAAGGAAGCTTGTTTTCTTGCCAATAAAAGACCAATTTGAAGTACAGATAGGAAAGGCAAGAAATGCTTAGAAAGACAATAAGTCAGCATGCCAAAAAAAAAATTGTCCATAATACTAGGGCTATGGAATAGGTTCCAGTACTGCCTGTTTCCATTATCCTTATGTTGATCTTGCTTTCAGCAGTTTTCTTTATTACTTACTTGGTTCATGTCATAAATTTGATCTAAGAAAAAGATACTTTCAGGCAACTAAAGCTGAGAAACCCAGAATTTTTTTTACAGTAGTGGGTTTGGTTTTATTTCAGAGACGCTCTAGAGCGCAGGGAATGAATCGCCATA
Source organism: Hypocryptadius cinnamomeus (assembly GCA_013400635.1). NCBI lineage: Eukaryota > Metazoa > Chordata > Aves > Passeriformes > Zosteropidae > Hypocryptadius > Hypocryptadius cinnamomeus. Next base: position 75,492 of record VYZP01068402.1, on the reverse strand, counting down.
GAGTTGCACAGAGCAGAGATTCTCCTTTAGTGCCACCCACCTCAGCAGGTGATGCTCATGCTCCCTTGCTTTGTGTCCTGCAGTGTGCCCCAGCTCGTGCGGGAAGCGAGCCTGCACAGACCAAAACGAGTGTTGCCACCCCGAGTGCCTGGGGAGCTGCACGGCGCCCGACAACAACACGGCGTGCGTGGCCTGCCGCAACTACTACTACGAGGGTGTGTGCCTGCCCACCTGCCCCCCCAACACCTACAAGTTCGAGGGCTGGCGCTGTGTCACCAGGGAGTTCTGCTCCAAAGTCCCCGCCACGGACGCCAGCGAGTACGAGAAGTTCGTGATTCACAACGACGAGTGCATGGCCGAGTGTCCCTCGGGCTTCATCCGCAACGGGAGCCAAAGGTAACGCAGCTTCTTCTGGTTGTCCTGTGTGGGTTGGCCACTCCCTGTTCAGGGCAGCTTGGGGTGCAGTTTACTTGGGGTAGAGGGGAGGACGTAGGAGGGGGAATTTCAGTGGGGGATTATGCAGCTTCCCAGTAGAAGCTGACTTGGACCCTTCCACGAGGAATCCACCTGATGGGTGTGTGCCGCATCTGTGGGCTCTGGTTCTTCGAAGGGCTGGAGGAGGCCATGCCATGCAGAACCAGGTCTTCAACTAGAGAGTAACAAAGCAAAAGTGGAGCTCAAGAACGAAGTGAAGCCCAAGGTTGGAGTTGGCTGATGACCACTATCACACAGAACAAACCATAGGAGTTACCTTGCCTTGCATATTATTTGCTTTATGTGTGCCTAAATTTTAGACGTGTATTCTTCAGTATATTTCATTTAATTTCCCTTTTTTCACTATTTCCAGGAGATAACAATGGTGTTTTAGAAGGAAGTAATCATAGAGATGGTGACAAAAACAATGCAGCAGCCAACAGTATCACACAGAATAATTTCTTGTATGAATGTCACTCTCCTCCTGTTATTTAATTCTAACAGTTAGAGCAATGCTTGCTTGTGATTTTTGTAATTTCTAGTGGCTTAAGCAAGCAGCCTTCATTGCCTACTGTCCCTTGGAAATCATAGCCCTTCAGTAAAGGATAGTCAATGTTCTTAAATTTGTAGTGCTTCAGTATTATGCTAAAAGACGTCTTTGTAGGCTGCTGTGTCTTCTGGAAAGGTGATTGTGGTGATGCAGCAGTTGTGTGTCTCCGTGTGCATGTCATCCATCTGTTCCAGGCAGTCTCCAGTTGGCATTTGGATACAAGCAACTTAACACAGCCTTTGCCCAAATCCAGATATTCACCTGAGAAATGCAGCTTTTGTTATCTCCTGGAGCTTGTAGTAGCAGCTGTTTGAGCCGCTTACGCTGGAGTGCGCGGCCATCCTGTCTTATCTCGGTGTTGTGCTCTCTGCAGAGATTGAAAGGAGCTGTAACTCAAGGCTAGTGAATGTTCTGTTCCCCAGAGGTGCTGTTAACAAATAGTTGCAAATGGAAAGCATTTCCAGCATTCTTTGTACATTTAGTTGAATCCTCTTTCTTGTGTCTGCAGCTTTTAGTGGTTTGTGGCATGTTAAAGAGCAGGATTTTGAAATAGAAGCTTACTACTTAGAAAAGGAGCTTCTTTCTCTTATGGTTTATGCATGGAAAACTGTTATCAATTTACATGTTTCTTTAAGCCTCAGAGGAAAGTGGGTTCAGTTTCTTTTAAAAAAAAAAAAAATAGTAAGCCTCTGTCCATCAGTGCTGTCAGCAAAAGCCTTTTTCTTTGAAGCTGAGTTTGGTTTCTTTCATTTTTATTTTTCCTCTCTAAAGTGATACTAGGTGGAGTAAGTAATCATGAAATACTAAGTAAAATGCTAGAATAAATTGGAAAATACTAATTACATTCAATGAGGAAAGACATTTACCAGGAAGAGTGATCAGAGGGCCTGTGTTGTGCACACATAAAGTGTCCAACTTTGAGATGAATATATAGGAAAAAAACATGGAGCATTTAAAAAGCTCCTGCAGCCAAAGGCTGGTCTGCTCTGAGTTCTTGTTGCTTGAGTTTGGCTGCTAAAAATGCTTCTGAGTGCCTGTGAGTATGAGGAGAAATGAGGCTGTGTTTCAGTGTTGCCTCCCAGCTTCTGGCAGTCTGGTTCCTCTGTGTTTGGGGATGTGTGTTTCTTGATGTTTCCATCTGTATCACCCATTTTGAACCTGCTTAGACTTCTGGCCTTCCTCTCCCAATTTCTGTTGCCAATTAGTTGTCCTTGCATCAAGACACAATCTTCTGTTTCCTTAAACTTGCTGCTTTAATGCCTCTTAAGCTGTAAGAAGTAGTGACTAATTGACTGCTCACTTTCTCCACATCCCTCCTGACTGTGTGTCCCCACGCTTGTCTTTCTGAGTTAAATGGCCAGGAGCATGGAATTCCCTAGTGCAGAGCTTTAAATATTGGTTTATGGACATGGACACAGACAACTTTATAAGAATGTGAACAGTATTTTCTCATCTCTAGTTCTTGGCTGGCCTATTTTGTGAGGCTGGCCTGGATTAGCATGAAACCTCCCTGCACTCTGAGGCTGCCTTTGTAAATGGGAGGGGAGGGGTTCCTGGGAACAATTCAGTTGGAGTAAATGCACAGCTGTAAGGACACTGGGTTTTACCTGAAGAGCCTTTGACTTTGGAAGGACCACAGAGCCTTCCAGAAGCTGGCAGACCATGGGTATGGGTCACTGTATGAGGTACAATGCTCCAGCTTCTCTGGAGTGCAGCAGGCAAGTGTATCCTGAGCAAGCATGGCAGCTTTCATTCTGGCCTGGAGGACTTGCCAAAGCTTTAGAGGGAAATATCTTCCAAAATTCAACTCAGAGCAGTCTGTAGACTCAGAGTTGCATATCACTGTTTATTTTCAATATCCTCCTCTTTCCTCACAGCATGTTCTGCAGCCCTTGTGAGGGGCCTTGCCCCAAAATTTGTGAGGATGGGAAAACAAAGACCATTGACTCAGTCACATCAGCACAAATGTTGCAGGGATGCACAATTCTCAAGGGAAATCTGCTGATCAACATCCGGCGTGGAAGTAAGTGATCGCCCTCTCTTTCGGAACCCTGATAAGGCTGCTTTTCACATTTTTCCTTCTGTCGTCAGCATGATGATAAGAACATTAAAAACTCAGCAAGCTGTTTGCTTTCCAGGCCCAGAGCAGTGCTCCTGTTTGATTTGGCCCTCTGCAGCACTGTCCTGCCCCACGTGGGTGGAATGGGTATTCAGCTCCCAGGGAAAGCTGGTATTTTTGTTAGGTTTTTTGGCAGGACATGGAACCAGGATTAGGCAGTTAGACAAGCAGTGGTCCCAAAGGAGTAATAAAGGCCCAAGAAAGTGGAAAAGTTGAAAATCCTTGCATCTGGGTAGGTAAATAACTTGTCACATGGCATTGTAAGACTGCAGAGCCTCACTTTTTAAGGCAAGGTGTGGTGTTTTGCTAGAACAGGGAATCCAGAGTGCTGAGAGCTCTTATAAAGCCTAACACTGTGCTCTGGATGGTCAGCATTAGTGAGCTGGCCACTTCTGTCACATGTCTTGAGCAAGCAATGGATTAAATTTGTCAGAGCAGTGATTCATCAGCCAGGGAGGTGTTGACAGTTGATGAGCTCTTAAGAGCAGAGTAAAAATTGCTGTTAGTTTTTATTGGACTTGTATGTCCCTATGGAAGGTCCTTTTTAGTTTAATGAATAGGATTGAAAGATTGGGATCTATTTGGTTCCCTGCCTCATGTGGGGAATGAAAGTTCCAGGGTTTACTTACAGCAGCATGTGGATTTTTTAATTTGTGGTCCCACTGCTATAGGTACAATCTTCCCTTGTGGGAGATGTTTGAGTTACCTGGGGCAAGCGTGTGGGAGTGTTTTTATTTTATTTGGGCATTATTTTATAATGCCAAAGAGCATCTGATTATTTGGTATGGGAAAGTGAGTTATCTGGAACATGCTCCAGGAGGACTTCCTGATGGTTTTATCTGTGCTGTTTCATCAACTGGTTCAGTTTTGTAGCTTTTCAGGTCATGGAAAGCAATGCTCTGTGACCCAGAGCAGACCAGGAACATACCCTCTCCTCTTCATCTTCAGTCTCATTCTCTGTTTTCCAGTGGAGCTTTCTGCCTGACCTTTGCTCCATACCCAAAGAGCAATTCCATCTCATGGTGTGTACATTTACACAAGGGTCTTTTCATCCCTGCCAGAATGCTGGCTCACCATTTGGTGCTGGCTTCAGAGGGCAATGCCCGTGGAAAAATCAGGTGTTTCAGTATGGAAAAGCAAGACTGGTTTCCCACTGTTATTCTGTGGCTTTATTTTGCCCTTCAGCCATCTGGCTGCACAGGCAACAGTTCTGGGGGAGGAAAACCAGTGTGTCTCATTTTCAAAAGCAGCAAGTACAAACATTATCTTTTACTGAGCTAATGCTGCACAAAGCAGAAGTCAAAGCTGTGCATTCTTTACAATAATGGTTATCTTTTTCTCACTGTAGATAACATTGCCTCAGAACTGGAGAATTTTATGGGTCTCATTGAGACAGTGACAGGGTATGTGAAGATTCGGCATTCCCATGCCTTGGTCTCCCTGTCTTTCCTGAAGAACCTGCGCTACATTCTGGGAGAGGAACAAGTGGATGGGTAAGTGTTCAGATATTTGTGGATGCAATTTCACTTTAATAGAAAGCCGTGGAGAATAAGTCTTCTAAAACCCATTCACTTTCATTTATAGAGTCTCCTCTTCCACTAATATGCAGTGTTTTTCTCCTCGTGAACACCTCTGCACAGCATTGCTCATTTGCATTACTGCCCAAATCAGCATGTTAAATTGAGTATATGACGAGTATTTTATGGTACCTTTGCTGTTGCTTTTCACTTTAGGTTTTTCTAGGTAGATTCTTTACATCAATAAAGCAGTTTTGTTTGTTCTTTTTGCTCTCTTTGACAAAAGAGTGTCTTCAGAAACAATTGGATTTCTTTGTAGCTCTTTACTGTTGGGTTTTAGAAGAGTTCTATGAAGAAGTCAGCTGAAATGAAATACGAGTTTTACTGGCCAGGGAGTGCAACTGGAAGTGAAACACAGTGCAAGTTGCAATTGTTCGCAACTCCCTGAAATGTTAGCATTACATGGATTATTTACTGAGCATGCAAAAGACTGGTCAGGAAAAGTTGATCCCTTGAAATGTTTGCTGTGGATTATATTGCTTCTATAATTACTCACCACGTGATGCTCATTGCTGTACATAACTCCAGTTTTCCTATGATGGTAAAAGTTTGCCAGGGCAAAAAAGTTTTTATCCCCGCAGAGTGTGTAATGCTGAGGTGTGGTGAGAATCCTTCAGCTAACTGTCTTGCTCTTCCTCATCCCAAATCAAGTAGCCATCCCAACTTTAAACCAGTGTTCTGTGGAATAAATCAGTTCCCTCCATAATGACAGAACTATTAAATGAAGAATTGGGGGAAATTGTAGAACAAAAGGTAGTGTAGGGTCATTGGAAAGGTTGCTCATGTCTGGCATCTGCCCTGACTGTATAAAGTTAAAGCACCTCCCTCTTTCTCTCAGGATACTCTTTGGTCAGCCTTAAATTCTTAAAATTCCAGCATCTGAGAGAGTGAGTGCAAGGGCAGCTCTCCCTGCAGGCCTTGCAGAGCACGCTGTGTGCTCAGGAAGAGCACTGGCTCGGTGGAGGAGTTTGTTTCCAGCTGCAGATCCCATGCTGAGCATGGGCTCCTTCGGCTGCTCCCGGCGGGCTGTGCCCTCACAGGCACTGCAGTGATGGACTTGGCTTTGCTCCTCTCCCTTGACCTCGTTGAATTTGAGTTTAGCTTTGCGTCTCAGGTAGTAATTGTGTTTATGGTACCTTGTCTGGCAGCAAACAGAGCTGAACCGAGGGGCAATGGGAGGTTTATCAGTCAGATTCCCAAATAGAGAAGTAAATAGGTGCAGCTTTGAAGAAAACAGGGCTGAGTGGGGAGGTAAAACAGATCTATAGTAAAGAGCTGCTTGTGCTAAAATTCCTTTGTGTTGGGAAATGACTGCAGTTACATACTTAGGGGCAGGGACAGTCTCTTTGCTTGGAAGACGCCTGGCATAATTTAGGCATTACCACAGTCTAAATAACAGGTCCCAAAATACTTAGGTGGAAGTAGGCACCTGACAAGGAAGGACTGAGCCTGAACAATTACTTGGGCAGAACTATGAGCAACAGGGAGTGGGATCTTAACCTGGAAAGCAGTGGGCTGCTGGAACAAGAGCTGTTTGTGCCAGCAGTGCCTTGAGGGGTGAGGGAGAGGGTAACTTAAGGCCCATTATGATTGTTGTTCATTACACGACTGACCCCACAGCCCTGTCCTTTTATTTATTGAACTGGACTGATAAAACAGCACTTCACAGATGTTTTGTTCCTTATTCAGTTGCTGTTGCTGGCCTTGGTTATCATGGAAAGTGGAAAGTTTAGAGGGAATCTACTTTGTTTCTCTTCAGAGTTTTCGTTGCCTCTTTTGAAAACCATGTCTGTAGTGAATGTGCTTCCACAGCAAGAAAATAATTTCTCCTTGCAGGTAGGGAAACTGAGATGGAGATGTGCTGCCAGAGGGGTCTCAGTGTCTGTTGTAGGGTTTTGTTCCCTCATCTGGTGCTGACTCTGCCAGGCCCCTCCATCCTCTGCTGGGGTCTGTGTGTTCACTGCTGTGTGCATGGATGGTGTGTAGGCAGCACATCCCAGAGCATCCCAGGTTGGGTACTGGAAAATGAGCAGTGTGTGGCCTTCGGGAGCAAGTGAGGAGATGATGACTGAGGAGGAGTTTCAGTTGTGGCACTGACCTGCTCTGATGTTGTGTTTCAACCTCTGCAGCAAACTGGGGGACAGCCTATAAAATCAAAACAACCTCCCCCCTGTTTTCTACACCATTTTGAGGCAGAGGCATCAGCTGTCAGGCCTGTTGGAAGGTGTGAACAGGATCTCTAGCAGTTGTGAGGAATTCACAGCTTGTTTTCCTGGGATCATTGTTGTCAGGGCATGGTGAATTCAGACAGTCTTCAGGAGAGCAGCAAGGCCTGATCTAACCACAGCATTCCAGCAGAGCAGGCACCCTGAGCTGAGGGTGGGTGGGGAATGAATGACACCCTCCAGACCTGTGGTGACACCTGGCTGCAGTGCAGGTTCCCATGGAGATGCTCCTCAGCTCGCTCCTGATTTTGGGAGGGTTTCTCAACTGCCTGTGTGTGAGTGAAGTTTGAAAAAGTGAGTTGAGTAGTTTGTACACTGAGGTGTGAGGCTGGGTTTGTACAGAGATTTCAGAAGCTCATATATTTAGCTTTTCAAACAAGGTAAGAAAACACTGAACTTTAGTAAGGTGTAGTACTTTCAAATCAACAGAAGATTTGGTGATGTCTGTCAAATCCCACAGGCAGTTCAACATCCTTGTTCTCTACTGGCAGAATGCATTTAAAGCACAAACATGTCTGCTTTCTTGTTAACTGAGCACATTCTTCTCAGCATCTGTGTGAAGTGGTACCAGGTATAGCAACTTCATTTGAAATCAAGTCCTGGGTAATTAGGGGACAGATGGAAATAAGAAAAACAACTTGTCTTTCACATTGTTCTGAAAATATGCTCTACATTACAAGAAATGGCAAATCTGTGCAGACTGGAGCCAGAATGCACAGTTTTTGTTTCAGGTTGGGTGAGAGAGGAATTAATGCTAAATTTTAAATGGAATAATAGATGGAAAAACCATAAATGAATAATATGGCAGCTTTTTATGAGCCGTATGGTTTGTTTGGCACATTTCCCTGCAGAAACTCTGTAGTTAGAAGGGTTTGTAGAAAGCCCAGTGTAGCTCTGTTGATAAAGGCTTGGCAGTGTAAGATGGACTTCATTGTGTTAAATAGTCGATTTTGTATTGCTGTAGTTAATGATGGGGGAACTTCCCAGCAGAGTGAAATAAATGCTGCTGTGGTGGGTTATCTTGATGTAGGTTCATCAGCTACACAGAACTTTATCTCATTTCCCAGTGGTGCATTCCTGTCCCTGCTATCCCAAAGTATCAGTGTCCTTGCAGGTGTTGTCTTGCAGCTGATGTAGAGCCTACAGTCTTGTTTCTGTTGCATGTATGGTTTTTTCCCAATTCAGCCCAATTGAGCAGTACCAGGAATTTCTTAATAATATTTAATAGGGCTTTCATAATATTTAATAGGCCTTTTGCATACAGCTTTGTATACAGTATCTGTGGAAATAAAGGATGTGCATGTTATTCCAGGGCTGTGCTTAGGGAGTGGGCTCAGCACAGCTGCCTGTGTTTAGTTCTGTGCTCTGAAGTGTGGATCCTGTGCAGTCAGTACAACTGTTTGCTGTTGGGTTTCCATGTGCAGGTGCAACTTTACTTGGCACAATATAGGAAATCTTTATTGGGCCAAGAGGTAGACTAGAGAGGCAAGGAAACCTCACTATGCAAACTCTTAGAGTTGCTTTTGTAAACATAAGCAAGAGCTGTGCTAATGGCTGTGTTTTATTGTCAGAACTCCAGAAGGCTTTTCCTTCCATAAAGTATCTAAGGTTACTGCTTCCCATTTGCCACCAAATGGAAAATCCAGTGTAGAGACCTGCTGTTCAGAGGACATGAATTTATATGTTCCTGATAGCAGCTCCTATACAACTCTTAAAACATGTTGGAGTGGGGTTTAGATGGTGTGGTCTCACCTTTGGAGTCCTGTGTCACTCATTTCCTTGCCCCCTAAACAGTCAGGGTTAGCTTGCTCCATGGCAGAGAAGAAGGCCCTTTGCTGAACACCAATTTAAAGTAATAGGGAACAAATACAGTAAGATAAGTTTTCTTATAGTAAGATATTCTTCGTTACAATGAGCTGTGAATTAAAACAAGTATTTTTTCTTCAAAAACTTCCTTCTAGGAATTATTCCTTCTACGTGCTTGACAACCACAATCTTCAGCAGCTGTGGGACTGGAACCATCATAACTTGACAATCAGTGAGGGGAAAATGTACTTTGCATTTAATCCTAAGCTGTGTGTTTCTGAGATTTACCGTATGGAAGAAGTTTCAGGAACCAAGGGACGACAGAGCAAAGGAGATATAAATCCAAGGAACAATGGGGAGAGAGCCTCTTGTAAGTAAACAAATACAAAAATCTCAATGCCAACTGCGCAGGAGGGTGTCACAAGAACAAACCCAACGTGCTGACCTGTTGCTGACCATTGCAATATTTAGAGTTTAGGATTTGCAGGAGGCTTTCAGCCCTTCTGCTTGTTCAGGCTTTAAACTGTAGCTGTGAAGGTACCTTTACATGAGTGGAAACTGATGTGGTTACACAGTCTCTATCTCATCTGTAAAACCCACTTGTAGGAGATGACTTCTTCCCAAATGCCCTGTTTTTTGACAGCAGCAGCAGATAACAATAGGAGCATACCTGGGAAATGAGAAATGAAATCCAGTAGTTTGTTGTATCCAACAAGGAGCAATTTCTCAGTCTCCTTTGTAACTGTTCATCATTTTAGGGGTTTTCCTCTCTCTGATACTTTTTCTTTCTTGATACTAAGGAAGCTGCTGAATAACAATTCCACAGACACCAAAGCAAACTGTTTCTGTTACATTCACCTTCATTTAAGCTCCTGCCAAATATTGTACCTGGTTGCTAGAAATGCTTGTTTCAAAACTTAGTTTGCTCTGCTTCGTTTTCAAATTACTTGCTTTTGAATTGAGAACACTTTTTAATATTCTGCAGTATTCTTAAGCCTGAGCATATCTGGATTTAATTTTGGATTCTGCAATGGTCAGAGTTATTGGAAAGTCCTCTCTTGGCTTTAGTGGTCTGCACATCAGGTCTCCAGGTGTAACAGCACATTTAAAAGCAATCTCTCTTCTAGGAATTAAGAATGCCTACAAATTCTGCCTCAAGCCTTTAAAACTGACAATGCATTTTCCCCTTGGTCGCTTCATGGTGTTTTTGGAGCTGAGCAAACTAAAATGGATCTTGTGTATAAGTCAAGTCCCCTTGTTGTGGATGGTGCTTACAAAACTAGGACACGTAGTCTGCTGAATGTCTCTTTGGGCGCGATGCAGACACGCAGATGGCCCAGATCCTTGTTGTAAGCACCCTCCATTCTTTGCACATTCAATAGAGCAAAGCCTTGCAGTCCTGGAGGAGTTACAGACACACAGCCAGGCCTTACTACCACTGAGGCCAGTGCCAGCCGCTGCCTGCTTTTTTAAGAAACCAGTACAGAAAGCTTTCTGACTCTGAGAAGGGCAAAAGAATCAACAAAAGCTCAACTGCCTTTGCAAAGATAGCACCAACAGTGCCAGTGTACACGAGGGTGAAAACCTCTTTATTTTCAGAGCTTCTATGGAACATTAGAAACCAGCTCACAGTTGACAGAACACAATTTCTTCATCCAAGAATTAAGTTTTTAAAATGCTATTTTGTTTTGGGTTGGAAAGCTCAGTGAGTTGGTAGTGGGAAGCCATTCATTTCAAAGCTGTGGGCTTCCATCCAGGTCTGTTCAGAAGAGTAGCTGGAAGCTGCTGCCATCAAATGGTTGTGCCGTATATGAACTGAGTTTTGGAGTTCTTGGTCCAGCCTCTGATGAATGGGAATGTAAACTCCTTTGTCTTTTCCATGTTGTTCAGTCTCCAGAAAAACAAATGGTACTTGTCAAAAGTTGTCCTGGAGAGTGAGCACACAGAGGCCGGTGACTGCTCCGCGCGTGCTTTGGAGCCGGATGATGAATTCAGTGCTTCCAAAACCAGTCCTGTGGATAAACAGGGCTTCCATTCCTCCCTCAGGGAGACTCTGAAGTAGTTTTCAAGAGCTTTCTGATGATGCATTAAAAGAAAATCTGCTTCAAAAAAAATTAATAACAAGTAGCTCAAGCATTTTTTAAACTGATTGCCAAGGTCACTGCTTACCCTTTAAGCTCTCAAAGGTAGTAGGAGGAAAGAGGAAGCTCTACAGAGACAAAGGCTGTTGGTATCTTGTGGTGTCATAGGTGCTGCTGGAAAGGCTCATTAGCTAAAACTGATATCTAAGAAACAAAAAACACTGACAGGTGATGTGATGCCAACTCTGGCACGTCCTGTCCTTTTGCATTGCAGGTGAAAGCAAAATTCTGCATTTTGTTTCCAACACGACGCTCAAGAATCGGATTAAGCTGACATGGGAGCGGTATCGCCCTCCAGATTACAGAGACCTCATCAGCTTCACTGTTTACTACAAAGAGGCGTAAGTAGATGTCCTCAGAGATGAGCCAGGGCAGTCCAAGGCAGAGCAGAAGATTCTGTTCCTACTGCGGGATGGTTCATCCAGTTTGTGTATTTCATCCTCAAGTCATGCTTTTGTTCTGATTCTTTTCTTGGTGGAGCACAAGCCTTCTTTAAAAAGAGGATTGGTCTGAATGAGTCCTACAAATGGATTGCAAATCCATCAGGAGGTTTCAAATTTGAAAAAAGAGAAAGGTGGATGGCTTGGCTCTTGCCAGGGGTCTGATTTGGAGCTCCTCCTAAGTCATCATGTTTACTGAGATACTTGCTTTCTGTAGTCAAACTGGACTAGAGAGCATCCCAGGTCAGGAGTTTGCCCCTTCACCTGGATGAAGAGTCTGCTCAGGGTTTGGGGTTATTTAGACTATCCAGCTTTGGTCATTTCCTGCATTAGTATCTCTTGATAATGAAGGTGTGGGGCAGTTACTGGAGAAATCCAAATTGCTTGGGAGATGCCTCTGCCTTTGCATATCCTTGTAATGGCTCAGATTTAAAATAATAAAAAAACCAAATGAGCACAGAAATAACTCTCCAAGCAGTGTGGAGGTGTGAACGGGAGGTTTGGAATACTGGTAATGATACATGGGGCAAAGATGTGAGACATGGAAGCACAAATGGTTCATGTCCAGCATCACTTGAAAAAGATCCTTGTGATGTTGTACAATGAAGCCAGTGCTGGCAAGTGTACAGATATTAATAACAAGAGTTTATATGCTCTTGCACCAGTGTTACAGCTTCTGAAAGGTAGAACTATATAAGTGTGTTTGTATTGTGTGGAAATAAAAGGGTAAAAAACCCGTTGGACTGGTCAAGGCCAGTCTTGGAGGTTTGGGTTCTTTATGGTAAAAAGCTTGGCCACTGTCAATAACTGTTTTGAGTTGCTTCTGTTTGATATATGCTTATTTAAAGTCTAAATATGTCTGAAGCTTTTCACTGCCTGTTTTGAGTGAAAAAAAAAAGATAAATATAGTGTTTTCTTGAAGAATGTTGCTTTATTGCTCATGACTAAAACTGAACTCTGAATTTTCTACTGCTTGGAAATACAGATTTTTTTTTTTTTTTGTATATTCTGCTGTGGAAAGCAAGTAAGCTTTATTTGTTTCATTGAGCAATTTGAAGCGAAGCACTCTTGTACATATATGACAATCTTTGGGAGAAAATAACTATTTGTGCTACTTTTTTCTTTGAATATTTCAGACCATTCAAAAATGTGACAGAGTATGACGGGCAAGATGCGTGTGGCTCCAATAGCTGGAACATGGTTGATGTTGACCTGCCACCAAACAAGGAGAACAATCCTGGAATTCTGCTGCAAGGGTTGAAACCTTGGACTCAGTATGCCATTTATGTCAAGGCTGTTACCCTCACAATGATGGAAAATCATCATATTCATGGAGCAAAAAGTGAAATTATATATATTCGAACCAATGCTGCAGGTGAGATGCTGGGGTGAGAACCTCTCTGGGATGAGAGGTTGATAATGCTGCAGGTGTGATTAGTGCATTATTGTACAAGTTCTGTTGTTGATGCAGAAATAAAATTTTTGTGCTGATGATGTGCATAGTGCTAGCAGTTTCTCTAATTATGAAAGTAGTATTAAAATGTGAATTAAAACTCTGGTTTGTCAGATACTACTTTCATTAGGAACTATGGGAGCTTCTTGGAGTTAGAATTTCAGGCTTTGTAAAGATTAATTTAAGTACAACTTTGGGTTGGGACTTGGTTGCAGTTGAACCCTTAATTGTTGACATAAGTAGAAAATACTTTCTTTGGAATAAGATGGTGTTTTTCCTTGCAGTATAGAAATGCATTGGGATTCACACAAAAGCTTGCATGGAAATACATTGTAGAGTGCTCTAGATTTAAATAACTTTGTTTTTTCTTTCTTTTTTTCCTTCTCTAGTGCCATCCATTCCCCTGGATGTTATTTCAGCATCCAACTCCTCATCCCAGCTGATTGTGAAATGGAATCCTCCCTCTCTTCCCAATGGGAACCTCTCCTACTACATTGTGCGCTGGCAGCAGCAGCCTCAGGACAGTTACCTGTACAGACACAATTACTGCTCCAAAGGTAGGAGAACTCAATGCTCTTGTGTTGAAATGCCTGGGACTCTGCCTGCCAGGGCTCTTCACTGGCAAGAGCTAAATAACAGCCAGTAGAGGGAATGGGTAAATACAGATTGTTGCTGTATCCATGATCTGGAGAGAAAGAAACCAGCTCTGTTCTTTTCTTTCAAGATAAAGTCCCAATTCGAAGATATGCTGATGGGACCATTGATACAGAAGAAGCCACAGAGCCCACCAAGCCAGAGGGCTGTGGGGGAGAAAAAGGACCTTGTTGTGCTTGTCCCAAGACAGAGGCAGAAAAGCAGGCGGAGAAGGAGGAAGCAGAGTACCGGAAAGTCTTTGAGAACTTCCTTCATAACTCCATCTTCGTCCCCAGGTAAAGGGTTTTGGACTCTTCTTTGGAAGTAGGGCTGATCATTTCATCTTTTAACATTTCCTAAAGCTGAGGTTTCCTGGACATGACAGCACACAGAAACACCTGAAACACTGAACATTACCTTTCCTTTCATGTGAGACAATCCACAGCCTTACTATGCAGTTTCTCTTGTTTGCCAATTTTCATTTCTTTCTTTCAGTTCTAGCCCATAGTAAGGGTTCTTACCTGTATTGATCAAGGATTTCAGTGATGGTTTCTTTTCAGACTCAAGAATCACTTAAGGAGCTCATTGTCTGTGAGGGTTTCAGAGACAAGCAACATGGGGCAGACAGAGGGTTTCAGATGTTATTTTTCTCTAAATAACCATTTAAGTGCTTGTGCTTCTAATCTGAATTTATCTTTGAAATTAAGAGCACAGTTGCCTCACAGAATTGAAACTGGTTTTCTTTTCTCACTGCACTAATTGCAAAGGGCTTGTGTGTTTCCTGGGTCAGCGCTGCAGAGAAGTATTAAATATTTCCACTCTTCCGCCATAAACACCTGCTTACATGTTAAGTGGAATTGTAATGATTCTGTGCTGCAACACAGAGTAGATCCTACTGAATTAATTGGTGATTTTGATTCTTGAGTTTCCAATTTATCTTTCAGGTGAGGTGTTGTTACTTTGCGTGGTTGGATGCTGGGGCAGGGCGCACAGTGTACGGCTGTTGTGTTACAGTCTTTATTACACTGTTAGATCTCAGTGGTGCACCTTGTCTCATTCTCCCTCCTGGCAGGGGAAGTCCATGGTCAAATCCTGTGTTTGAGAAGTGTAGTGTAGCATTGTTGCTGGTTCATATCATTCTCCATTGTGATTTTTTGGACCTTTATTCAAGGATGTGTTGGATTGACTTGTTGGGGTTGAGACTTTGATATTCGCAATGCTTCTTAGCTTTATCCAAAGAATGAGGAGCTAAATACTGCCTCTCTTGGGAGGTGTGAAGTATCTTATCTGGGCTGTGTTGGGGTCACACTGAGGATTTGTGCAGTGCTGATGAGAAGCAGCAGCCAAGATCAGGTACAGGGAAGTTACAGCTCCATGTCTGATCATGATGGAAATGCTGAGCCCTGGGAAATCACAAGATCTGATTTTGGACTTCATGAAATAGCACAGCGAGGGGTTTTGGAAACCATGTGTCAAGTCTAAACTACTTGAAAGTCTGTTGAAAAGGAAGTTTTTCTATTTCCCCAAAATTTATAATTCAGAATGTGTTGTCTTCTCCCAAATTTTCTTGCAGTCCTGCCCCCCTCCAAGAAAACTCATAGAACCTTGAACTCAGTAACAAATAAACTGATCAGTTCACAGAGAATTTCCTGAAAGCTTGTCCTTTTCTCTTAAATTACTGTCATTAGAGTGTTTTGTAACAGCAGGAGCAGATAAGGGACAATGCTCAGCAATAGCTGCATAGCCAAGCAACTTTTAAGAGACTGTATGTCAGGGAAATTAAAGTTTATGAGCTGGTGAGATATCTCCATGGGACAAATCTAAGCAGCTTGCTACTTGATGTCATTTTTTTCTCTCTTTCCCAAGGGAGAAGTTAATTAATGTGTTAGTGCAAGCCTCAATAGTAGTATTTGTTTCCAGTGTTCTACCTGTGTCCAGGTTATTATGAAAGAGTTGCAGTATGTAATGCAGCATGAAAGTATTTGACTGGGAGGTTTTAAGATTGTTTAAGAAGTCTGTTGATCTAATCTCTTGTGCAACTTCTGGATGACCCCATGTGTATTAGTACTGTGGTGGATTTCAAACAGGACTCTGCTTAGTCTTGAAGAGACACTCACTACCAGAGGAGAATGAGTTTCTTCTTCAAGGTTTTTGTTTCTCTAATGAGCAGGATGGGCCAGGCTCTTTGTGTAGTCTGAGCAGTAACATTAAAATTGCCATAAACTACAGAGTGAGCTTTGCTGTTAAATAGCACAAGTTTTTTAAAATCTTTTTGATTTGATTGAATTTTTATAGTGTTATTTTTAAATTTTCTTTTGCATTTCTTTTCCTCCTTCTCCCTTAATAGAATAAATGATTTTTCAAGTTTTTATCTCTAGACTTTTCCTTACTTCCTTGGATGCTTGTTTTTTGCCTTTATCTCTGCATTTCATGAATGCAGGAAACTGCTTGACGAAAAGGCACTGAGGTCAAATCTCATGATGTTTTAATTACTTTTGCTTTGTGGTTATCCTGCAGCTCTTTTCTCTTCCTGACACCACTGTAGTTTTCACCAACTAGTTTTGTGTGCCTTTGTCGTTTTCTCCAAAGACAAGGTAAAGCTGTACTCCCCTCCACCCCCAGACACCACCAAAGATTTGAAGCTCCATGCATCCCATAAAAGCAGTGAAAAGTCAGGCCTTTTGGGTTCTTGCATTGGCACATGCTTTTGTGGTTGATTGAAAATGAACTTTTTATTTTCACTGCTTAAACCACAGAATCTGCACAAATGTTCATCACTTCAGGGCTAGGCATCCAACTTCTTACTGATGAGAAGTTTGTTCTTTCCACTGAGCTAAAGCAGTAAATCAATACACATTGTAAACAGGGTGAATAGGTTTAGTAACTTCCATAGATACCAGTGTAGACAAGGCACAAGTGCTTATATCCTATGAAATTGCCTTAACTGGCAAGATACTCACTTGTGTGTTGCTTGAACAATTTGTTGCTAACTTAGGAAATTCTTTCTTGTCTGTGTTTATTTCTGTGACGTGGTTTACATGGTGGTTAGAGTGTCAAAACGACTACTCACTACGTAGTAAAGGGATTTTGGAAATTTTTGTAGTGAGCTCCTAAAGAAAAAAATTCATCCAGCCTCTGCCAGAAGGTTTCAAAACTGAGTGAGCCTGTTCTTGGCTCTCTCTGCAGCGTGCTGCTCTGTGGCTGCATGTACTCAGATGATATATTTGACAGTGAATTAAGTCCTCCTGTTGAGTCATCTTTCCTCCTGTTGTGTGTTCGAGGGAGGCCTCATTTGCCTGGTTTGTAACTTGCTCTCTGGTAGAGCTGTTGGACCTCATGCCCTTGGTACCTGTTGCACTGGCCAGGTGTTCCATGGGCACTGGTGAAGTGATTTCAGGGATAGGATTCAAGCCCAAATTGGTTTTGTAGTGTGACTCTTGTACCTTTCTCCTTTACCTCCCCTGGGGTGTTTCTTTCTGGGTGTGAGCATTCCTGCAGCCCTTGGAGACAAAGGAGCAGGAGCAGTGAAGCCAGACTGCCCCATGTAGTTGTGCCCCTGTACAGAACAGCCTCAGATCTGGGGAAGAACCAAGGGACAGGTCCAGTGTATGGCCACAGGGTGTTGGTTATCTGATCCATGTGGTTCTGAGAGTGCCTTGATCCTTGTCTTGTCACTTGGGGCTGTCCACTACAGCAGTTCCCTGGGCTTGAGAAAGCAATGGTGTGGCTGTAAATCCTCAACTTTTTAACTCTGCTTAAATTCCACCCAGATGCCTGGAAGGCAAAGGTGCTCATTGAACTTTTGCCTCTACACAATATTAATGCTGAGTTTTCTTACATGGGAGGATTGTTCCTTTGCAGAGCCTTTGTATGGGTGAGAGAAGCAGAGATACACAGATGACCACCCGAGTGGTGGTGAACCTTCATGGCCTTCAGCTGCCTTCCAAGGTTTCTCCTCTCGGTGCAACACATTCTAATTTCATCACAACTGCAAAGCTAATTCTCAGTAGGCTCAGCTTCCTTTGCTAATCCAGCAAACTTCAAAACAGTTTTCCCCCTCTAACCTTTTCAACCTTTAGCATCTGATTTTTATTTTAAGCATCAGCATCACTGTCATGAAACACAAATCCAGGATGCTTGTTGAGTAACGGTGAAGCTGTTCTTTGCTGGTTGGTTTATTGTGTGAGGTCAGAAGTTTGCACATTCATCTTGGGATGCAGTGTGAGCTTCAGAGATTTGGTTGGTTCCTGACCGAAAGAGAGAGAAATGAGATGTGCTGACATGTGACAGGTCCAGATTTAGAGAAAGTTTTCCTCTTGTTTTGCATTTTCCTTTATTTAGCTTTTTTATTAGCTGTTGCCTGTTTCGCTGGGGTGTTTGGCACAGTTTTCTGGAGAAGGAAGTGGATTTTGTGGAGAAGAAGTGGATTTTCTCTAAAGAGCCCTTTTCTGTACGTGTGTGTGTGCTCCTCAGGCCCGACCGGAAGCGGAGGGACGTGTTCCGAATCGCCAACGCCACCTTGGCCACTCGGAGCCGGAACGCGACCGGGACCGAGCACTTCACCAACGCCTCTGACACGGAGGAGAGCGAGGTGGAATATCCCTTCTTTGAGACCAAGGTGGATGGCAAGGAGAGAACCGTGATCTCCCATCTCCAGCCTTTCACTCTTTACCGCATCGATATTCACAGCTGCAACCACGAGGCCGACACGCTCGGCTGCAGCGCGTCCAACTTCGTGTTTGCCAGAACGATGCCCTCAGGTATGCTCACACAGGGGCAGCTCTGCCTTTCCTGGGCAGAGATCAAGCTCAGGGGGACAGGCTGTCCCAAACCAGTTAGAATTACGTTGGGGTATAGTAAAAAAAATTGCATGCAGTAGGATAAATTGGAGCTGCATAGATTTTTTGTTTCATGTCCTTGACTGGTGTGTTGTGTGTACTGAGTGATGTGTTTGAGTCTGTGCTGGGAAGCTGGAGAAAGGGAGAAGTTGACTGCCAGGATAATTAGGAGAGACTCTGTTTCCCAGCAATAGAAGTGAGACCCCCAGACATGGTGGGCTAAAGGTTTTGTTCCTCAGCTCCCTGTGTGCTGAATAGAGCCACAGCAACGTTTCTCTGCTAATGTTTGGTTTTGCTGTGTTCACTCGGAACTGTTTGCAGATGTTGGAGTTTTGCTGGTGGGAATGTTTGCCAAATGTTTCTTCTGTCACAGTACGACCATGCATTTGTCCAGCCTGGGAACAGGAGGAATACTGTGTTTCTTTGTGCCCAATCCCTGGCCTCTAGACTACTTCAAATAGGAAGCATTGAATGCTGTGCTCGTCTTTGGGACTTTTGCAGATTGTACTTCTGAGAAGAATAGAGATGATTTTAGTGTAAGCTCATATGCATCCAGCAACGAGCTTCTGACTCCAGCAGATGTCTGGGGATATTGGATGCAGAATGGTAGCAATTTTGTTTTGTTTCTGGAAGGAAAGGCTATCATAATCCAGATCCAGCTGTGTCAGTAAAAAAAGCAAAAAGTATTGCTTATTTCAAGGAAATAAGGAAATCTGTGAGATCAGGCAAAAGGAAAGAAGTGTTCTCAGATTTTTAACACATGCTCTGAAAATTGAAGGCAAACAATCCTGTTTTCTTCTGTTATCTTGGAGAAGGTGGTATTTTTTCAGTCCAGACTGAAACGCACTTCACATTCCTGTTAAGTTTTTAATAAGTCATGTAAAATTATTAGGAACTAAATAGGGGTAAAGCAGTTCCCAAATTGCTGCTGAGACTGTTTTAAATGGGGATGGATTTCCTATGACTGTTTTAGGAAAAGGATGTCAGTGGGGCAGATGTTGTGTGTTTACAGCTGTTTGCAGCCATTTGGTGGGAATAGCTCCCTGCACTGTTTTGGTGTTGGGGAGAGCTGGGAAGGAAGAATCAGGTGCTAATAACCAGGGGTTTTGGCACACAGAGCCCATGCCTGGTGGAACTGTATGCTCTGCACTGATTTTTTGGGAGCCAGTAGTTCAGAGTGAGCTAATCTCCAGCAGACCCTTGGCCAGTGGAGTTTGTTCCCTGGATTTGAATGGCTCTTGCTGCAGAGCTTCTGCACCTGAAGAATATTCTGAACTTTCCATTTTCTTCCACTCTTGCTGAAGTTCCTGTTTCAGTCATAGGTGTTGTTTTCACATCACCTGTAAATATTTTACAGAGGGAGCAGATAACATTCCAGGAACGGTATCGTGGGAAGCAAAAGAGGAAAATACCGTCTACCTGAAGTGGTTGGAGCCTGCAAATCCAAATGGGCTGATCCTGATGTATGAAATCAAATATGGGCAGCATGGCGAGGTGAGGGTTTGACATTACTGCTCATAACTCTTAATTTATACACAAAAAAGGATCTTTCTTAACATGCTCTTGTGCAGTGCTGCACAAACAGAAATTGTGATTTCAGACACCCAGCACCTGCCATGTCTTTCCTTCATTTCCTTTGAGTTCTTAAATTCCACGTATCTCCTTACGGTGTTTGAAGTAAAACTGATCCGGTGGGGCTTTTAGTTATAAAAATGAGCTTATCCTGCAGCTATATTGCCTTCTCCAGAATATGTAGATAATAACATGTGTAAACTGCTTTTTTCTTCTAGGAGAAGCGGGAATGTGTTTCCAGACAGGAATACAAGAAGCTTGGAGGAGCTAAACTGACTCACTTGAACCCTGGGAACTATTCTGCCAGAGTTCAGGCCACTTCCTTAGCTGGGAATGGGTCCTGGACTGAGCCCATCTCCTTCTATGTGCAGCCCAAATGTAAGACAAATGTTAATAGTCTGTGTCACGTTGGGGGGTTATTGTCTTTTTAATAATTCCTGATGTTGATGTGGCTGGATATCTGAGCCTCTTGCCTCTGAACACTCCTCTGACTTGCTGATGGTTCTTTAGGAACTCTTCTTCTGGTCCTTTTTTTTTTTTTTTTGCAAGTGTTTGCCACCCGGG